>LBNU01025487.1:21002-36534 GCA_014162995.1 Artemisia annua
GAGAGAGATACACTATTCCTGTGGGACGAACATCCCCCGGTACTTGCACTTCATATACTACATCAGGCAGGTACCGCCTTGGTGGGGATTGCAAGTTTCGAGATCTCGAAAAGGTAAAACGTAGTGCGTGTTGCAATCACGCCATCCCAAGCTCAGGAGGAACTCAGATACCCCAACCACCTGCTCCCACTGGACTACAGGGTAGAGAGTCGAGAGATGAGAGGAGCTGAGGTCACTGAGACGGTGTAGTTTGACGGTGCGAGAGCCGATATGCCGTGATTAGGAGGGATATTGGGTTGGTAGTTGGAGTAGGGGTTCATATAATCCGACCCGACTGGACCGACCGAGATAAGATACCCGGAGTCCGGATTGACTCGGGTGCGAAAATTAACTCGGTCTTGGTCAACCCGATTAACCAAGTTACGAAGTAGGGTGGGTACAGGGTCAATAGCTGTTTGTCAAGTAACAGGGTTCGGGTCACGCACCCGACTTTTTTTTTTCTGTATTTTTATAACTGTGCTCAATCTTTATTTATTAAAGCCTACTGTCCTCTAAAATGAGAAAAGAAACGACTTTGGGTGAAATCCAAACCAAAAACATACGAATTAGGACTCAAACCGACCCCTAAAAACGTAACATTTTTCGTCTCATCAGCTGGAACAGAAGTCGGGGCCTCATGATCCGCCCCCTGCTCCGGCTCAACCTCAACTGGCCTGATGAGGCCCAATGCTACCCAATAGCATCCCCCCATGATCATCTAATAAATCTCAATCCTGTTCACCAGATAATCCTGATCAATAACTGGTAGCCTAGTCACCTCAACCTCTAAACCAGCAGGGATCTCATCACCAATCACACTAAAATGTCGGGCCAACCTAGACACAAAGTGACCCCCAGTCATCTGGCTCCTCCTATCTCTACCTGGAGCTACTCTATGAAGATAATGCGCGAGAAAGTGAGGGACGTTCACCACCGGTCCCTCATCCATGCTCCTCAAGAGAAAGAGATCAAGAGTGGTCACCTTCTCAGGTGACTGACCCCTCCCAGCAATGGTCAGTGCGATCATACGGTGACAAAGCCTCCTCATAGGATCTCTGATCAATGTATACGAGGGGGTGGTAGTAGTAGAGTCTCCCCCAAAAGATATCCTCTCCCATTAATCGCCAAGCAACCCCCTATCAGGAACCACTCTCAAGCTCTCAGCCCAATACCTAGCAAACCCTGCAGATGCTAACTCCTCCTAAGTATGTAATCCCATAGCTAAAACAAACTGCCTCATCGACATCTGCCTAGGTACACCACCTAACCTAAAAACTAGAGTGTCGTGAGTCTCCAGCCCTAGATCAGCCTCTCTGTAATAAACCGTACTGAAGAACTCTAACATAAGCTCCCGGATCAAAGGCTCCTCAATATCAAACAACCTCTCCCAAGCATAANCCTAGCAAACCCTGCAGATGCTAACTCCTCCTCAGTATGTAATCCCATAGCTAAAACAAACTGCCTCATCGACATCTGCCTAGGTACACCACCTAACCTAAAAACTAGAGTGTCGTGAGTCTCCAGCCCTAGATCAGCCTCTCTGTAATAAACCGTACTGAAGAACTCTAACATAAGCTCCCGGATCAAAGGCTCCTCAATATCAAACAACCTCTCCCAAGCATAAGACCTGAACACAACCTCATCATCCTCACCCCTGAGTACCATTTCTAACCTATCATGCAGAACTGCAGCGACATTCCCTCCGTTAACTAATCCAACACCCTCAAAATCTAAAACCGGAACCCTAAAGATTTTCTTAAAGAAAATCATCCTAAGCCTCCTCAAATAATTAGCTTCAGTATCTGGTGTCAGTCCCATGGTTTCAAAACGGAGCCATAAATGCCTGCGTGCTACATTCGGGTAATTCCATCTGAAAATAAATTTCTTAGTTATGAAATAGTTCTGTAAATAGAGAAGATACGGTGCATTTGGTGAGGCAATGCGGCGTATTTTAATTGCAGCGTATAAATAAAAGAGATGCGGAGCATGTGGCAATAATTACCAATGCGCCGCATCGAAGAAGTAATGTACGACGCATTGTAGATGCGTCGCATCCAATTACGTAATACGACGCAACTGATGTTAAAGTAAGTTTAGTTAAAAATATTTTGTTACGCCGTATCAGGTAATCTAGATGCGCCGTATCTAATAAAGTATTAGTATAAAAGAAATGGGGTTAGGCACGTTTTTCAAGAATCCGACCCCGTGACGCAAACCCACACTCGGCATCACGGGTCTTATTTATCCCTATATTCAAAACCCATTTTACCCCCTAACTTTCCACACTTCATTTCCCTCTAAATAATTTTCAAAAACTCACAAGCCCTAGTTTTCTAATTAAACCGATTTAGCATAATTAGGACAATTGGATTATAAATCAATTTAGGGGAAATTTTTCTTACTGTGTTCTAATCATAACCCCTAAACCTATTTCTATCTAAATCAATTAATTAACATAAACCCTAATTTTCATAAAATTACAATATCGTAAAATTAAATAAAATTAAAGTGATAATTACCTTATAGCTCGTTAGAAATTGGTTTAGAATTAGAATTAAAGGATTTGATCTAGATTAGGAGAAGGAATTAGTAAGTGTGTGCTTTTACTGTGTGATTATTTAGGGGTAAAAACTGAAATCCGGCGCATCGTGTTCTTATTTATTGGGTAAATTCGATGCGGCGTAACATATAATTGTGATGCGCCGTATTTATCTAAATTCATTGACTGGTCAATATATCATAATTGGTCATAGATACGGCGCTTAGAATACTAAGATGCGCCGTATTTTTGTGCCAGTGAACAAAATTTAAATAGGGAACGTACCTTGGCCTCCGCAACACTTTTTCTTATATACTAATTTGGGGTCAAACGGTATACCATGTTGTATATATAAATTCAAAATAAGAGCAATTGGCATAACCGTTTTATAGTGGATCATAATCTCGTTGTTTAGTAAATAATAATTTGTTTCTTGGTTCGAAACAAATAACATTTTAAGCTTATTAAAATTGAGATCATGATTTAGAGATGATGTATCACATAAAACAATGTCTGAGGAATTTTTACTGGAATCACAACTTTCATTGCGGATTCCGGTATTTTCAAATTTGGGTAATTCATAAGAAAAGAGGTTTGTATCAATGTTTAATATATCAAATTTCTCTTTTTTAGCAAACTGTTTCTTAAATATTTTCTTTTCAGACATGAATATGCAATAATCAGTTTTAGGTAAAGATAATTCACTTTTATCATCAAATATTAGGGAGGAATTTTGTAAAGAATTCTCCTTATAGCTAAGTGAATCATTATAGAGGATAGCTGGAAATTTAATTTCAGAGAATTGAAGATATTCAATGTTACCTGCACTGATCCTTCTTTTACCCTTACCGTTCATAGCAAGTTTCCAGTTATTGAAGATTTGATCATTCCATCTAGCATCTCTGGTTAGATTCAGAATGCAATCGTTCATAATGATGCTTGAGTCATCCATTATCCTGAAAATCAACTAACTTGTGCACGAGAGTAGTGAAACGATCAAGGTGTAATGCAAATGCAGAAAATAAAAGAAAAACTAAAAACTAATAAAACAAAGAAAAACAAACACACAAAAACAGTAAATATGCAAATTATACAACGAATGCAATCTAACTAATATACAACAAAGTTACAATCTATTATACAATAAAGTTAGTGGTTAGAATCTAAAAACCTGATAAAAAGAAAATCTAATTTAAATTCTAATCAGATTAACAGATAATAACAATTCACTCCCCGGCAGCGGCACCAAAAACTTGATGCGCGTGATGTGTCGTTGCGATTTAGCAGTTTTAATGCCTACTCAAGTTTTAAATTTATATTTAGCCGACTTATCAATAACACACACACTTAACGAGCAGTGTACCCGGTCAGTATGAATATAATGGTAATTAAAGTGTCGATCACTAAGAGTGGAACGTATTATCTAGTTAACCTAATCAGTATTTTAATATCCTAAGTTAGTTTTACAGTCTAATCTACCGAAAGGGGGTTCAGCCTGAGAGACTGGCACAGTTTGGTTATTATTAAACAGTAAATTAAACTAATGAGCACGAATCAGCAAATAGCAAACACGTACATAGATAGATAATAGAAGCAGAAGAAGGCCTGTCCTGATAGTTAAGTAGCTTGTCACTTGTTTTATTGCTAGTTCTATATAAAGTGTATCGTAATCTAATCTGTCTCGTACCTAGAGTAATATAGCCGCTCATTTGGGAATTACATCACTTATGCCTATCCTACTTATCTAAAGACATCAGCTTGAGTAGGCGAGGAGCAGGTATGGCAGCCTGTAACAAACTTAGCTAGACACAAAGGTTATCAATGCACTAATATAAGTCACCAAAAACATCATCATATAGACTTTAATTAATGGGAAAGCAATTTTAAGGGGAGCAGTATGGTGGCCACAAGCCCATCAATCCTGATGAATTAAAGCGTACTATTACAATAAAACAAAACTACTTAATGAATTAAATACATGCAGGACCTTCTTACAGCTCTAATATCTTCGTTTAGGGTGTGTCTTGTGATGCTTCTTCGACTGAGTTCGTCTCCTTAGGGTTTTGTTGCACACAAAATTCGTATATGTCTTGGGGTATTTATAGTTTCTGTCTGAGGGTACGATGCGGCGCATCGAGTAAGTAGATGTGGCGCATTGACTTAACTTCGTGTGGGGTCCAAAATTAATATATTCTGGAATATTCGTACAGCGTCTTCAGATGCGGCGTATCTTGATCTTGCATACGGCGCATGTTCTTCAGTATCTTGGATTGTATCTGGTGAAGTCTTGATAGTGATACGCCATATGTCAGAAGTATAATGCGGCGTATCTGGAGTAGAACAAGCTTGATCTTCTTCGTTGACCAAGTTTTATATACGGCGCATGATAGAATTACATGCGGCGCATTCTTCAAAGTCAGGCAATGGTCTTGGAATTCATCTAAGTATGATATTGCGGTGTATCTGTTGAGAGAGATACGCCGCATCTTCTTGATTTCAGTAGACTTTTGACATCTTGCTAGTTTTGCTCCATAATTAGTCCAAAATCGCCAAGTTTCACCAATTGCTTATTTTTACCTGAGAATTACTAAAGTAAACATTAAATGATCGATTCTCATAAATAATATAATAAATCAAGTCAAATAAATATGATAAATGATGACAATAATATGTACTTATTTGATGTTATCAGTGTTTAACTAATAAATCATTTTGGGCCTTTATTAATTTCACCGCCTCGGCATGTAATAAGTTATAAATAAGGATTGAGCCCAAGTAAAAAGATGGAGTACTCGACTGTGAGAGCGACCAGATGGATGAATGCGATGTTGCTTTATGTCGTGATGTATTAGTAGCATGCAAAAACTTGCATGAATTCCCAAATGGACATAAAGCAATAGCAAAGTAAAAAACTGAACTTCGTTGTAGGTGTTGATGTTGGACATGTCATTCTTGTACATTAATGAAGAGTAATAGATCGATTATATTTTTTTGGTAATTAAGGTTGGCAGTCGTTTTTAGTCGACGTTGGTTGCAAAAAGAAAAATAAATGAAAAATAAAGGTTTTGTTTGATTTGATTGGACGGAAGAATAAGTGAGATTGAACATGTTTGACTGGTAATTTCCTCAACAATTATTGATTAAACAATCAGACCAATTACATCAATGATCAAATTGTATTCGTCAAAGTGAAATAATACGATTGATTACGGCAGCGAAGAGAAAGGAACACAATTTAGATGTGATACCATGTTGAAATAATAATTTGCTTGTATTTCATTAATTTTCAAATACAATATATAATCTTCTAGTAACAACTAAACAAGGGCTAAGCCTATAAAATATATATAAAAAAATAATTGGGAGGGCCAAACTCATGCCTAATTTTTGTGCCTAAACGTATGTGTCATTAGTTCACTGGTTTATGATGAAGTGGGTTCATCAATTACAGCCAATGAAAGAGTGACACCCAAGTTTAGGCATAAAATTAAGTATAAGTTTGTCTCTCAATCATTTCTCTAAAATATAACATCTAACTAATAATAGTATTCTAAAAAATTACAGCATTCGATTAAGAAACAAAATAAAGAATACGATTTATATCAAGTACGATGAACTTGAATCTTTTCATTGTTTCTGTAGGAGGTTTCTTTCAAACCTTAAGAAGACTATTAAAAAAAGTTTAATACTTATTGACATGACTACTTTTGTGTTATATTTTATGTAACAATGTTTAAAACGTTTTATAAAGAGATTAGGAGATCAATTGGTGATTGACTTAATACGATTGGGCTGTTAACTACTAGGATTTCTAGTGATATCAGCATATATAAGTACGAATATTCGAGGTCTGGTGCGGGGACTCGAGGAGTATTACCAAACCCGTCTCCATCCTCGCTTTTCAGTTTCGGGTATTCCCTTCCCATCCTCATCCTCGGTCAACTTGGGGATCTCTCAGTCAAACCGGGGTCAGGTATCGATTCTCCGTCGGGTACAAATTGTTTTGTCATCTTTAAATAACCACGGACTTTAATCTACAGGGTAGGCTAAGGTGTAAGGGTGTAACGAAACATTTTAACAAAGGTGTAAGAAACGAAAGGAATGGCTCTGAGGGTTTTTCTAGAGATATCTTACTCTAAAAATGAGAGTAAACAAAAGGGTTTATACGGGGGTTAACTAACGAGTGTAGTTAGTTAATATTACATAACGTGTATAGGCTTTTTGGGTGTAATCCTAGAATTTTACCAAGTTAGACAAGTCACTCCAATTATATCAATAATACTTATTATGGTGGTCTCGAATAGTATACAAGCCAAGTTCTAAAGTTTACAAGTCACCGGCACACTAAAGTTTTTAATTTTTTTGGAAAAATAAGGTTATGTGTGCAGCTATGTAATTTAGACTTAAACAAAAACATGCTAAAATTTTTTAAATTTTGATATATTAAGTGCATTTTAAGCATATTTTGAAAANTAAGTTAAACAACGTCCTTGTTGTTTGTATTAAAAGTTAAAAACTGGAAAATAAAAGAATTGGAACGGAGAAACTCCCTGAGATTTGCTCGGCATGATCCTCCATTATGCGTTTATGAGCAAAATCTACTTTCTTGTGGATGAGAGGCGTTTAAGCTCAATGAATGATGTTTCCACAGAAAGTACAGGAATCTATTATACCACAAAAACTTTAACACTCCTGAGTTAATAAGGTTCAAACTCGCATAATTCGTTAGTAGTTAGTGAAAATAAAACTAAAAATAAAAACTGGAATCATCAGGTCAGTTGATACGCCGCATCCTATGGAAGAGGATGCGTCGTATCGAGCCTGGAATTAATACGAAATAAAATAAAGTAAAAGATAAGATACGTCGCATCTGTTTTACTAGATGCGGCGCACGTAGTTACCAAACAGACTGTTAAAGTCTGTGTAAAAACGTGATCATATTCTACCGCTCCTCACGTGGCCAGGGGTCGATCTGATCCTAAAAAAATCATCTTTGCTGGTAAATCGAGCTTGGCAATCGCTATTGTTTCTGCACTATCATTCTTTACTGAACAACTTCCTTATATTAGTGACAATATTATATGGGCAATCCTCACTGTCGTGCTTGTGTTCGAGTTCAGCATAGGTAAGTAATACTATATGCATACTTCTAAATTTATTAGTGTTTGTTTAATTTAAAAGTTTATTATGGTCATATGGCAGTTTTAGAATTTGTTATCATAGGTGAATTTATTTTTTTAGCATGTGTTTTGTCACATTGAATGTTATAGTATAAAAGTAGTTGCATAAAACCGATGTCTTGTTATGCCTTTGCTTATGTGACACATCAGCATCTTCTTGATATTAGTCCTAAACGGCATCGTGGGGTTCTAGTAATGTATATATCTTATAATTATAATTAATTATAAGATATAGAGAAGAACAAAGTCACAAGTTTTTGTGATATGCAAATAAATATAAACGAGATTGTATATATAACGACTCATGTATTTAATCTTTAAATTTAAAGAAGGATATATAAAAAAGTACTTTTTTATTATCCACGTTTAATAACTCGTGTGCACACAGGTTAAAAAGCTAAATACGGGTTGTTAGAGAGTATAATTGACGAAGACCCATAAGGGTTGCTATGTCATTCTCATAAGGGTTGCTTTGTCATTCTCATTCATTATATAAAGTTAAGGTTACATGGATGAGGATACATAATTACAATCAAGTCCCTACACTATACAAATTAAATATTTAACACCTCATCCTCCTCTCCTCCCCCGCGTAGCCGAGCTGGAGGATCCTGAATGCTCATACTGAACATAGACTTACAAAAACAGTTGTGACGGTAAGCATTTAGTAAAAGTAGCTGCAAACTAATGTGCACAGGGAACATGTAACACAAGTACATGTCCAAAAGCAACATGTTCCCTTACAAAGTGTAAATCCATCTCTATATGTCTGGTTCTTAGGTGCTATACCAGGTTAAAAGCTAAATACATTGCACATATATTATCACAGAAAAACGACAGTAGAACGAAAAACGACATGTTGTCGCTTGGAAGACCAAGAGATAAGATTATCGCCTAGAAAGACACAAAAACCAAAGATAGACCGACATTTTTCGCAACAACCCGCCCGGTCTACATCATTGTACAAGATCAAACAATCAACTGGTGAAGGATGAATAAAAAGCCCAAGAGACAAAGTCCTTTGTATATAACGTAGAATGATGCTCAAACCCTACATCACACAAGTAGTGATGCGGAGACTTCTAATCACGATGCGATTTCTCGGGCGTCACGAAATCTTGCCAGCGATGTGAGATCTCCCAACCACGACTCCGGAACTTCTTTTGGCATGTCTCTTGCCTCGAAATTTCTTTTCCAGGTTATTATTAGTCACGTATATTAAACTAAAATTTAACCTAAATTTGATTCAAATTTAGAAATCATGTGCAAGTTACTTTGCGTCTTCAAATATATGTTTCATAAATAATTATGCCGATCTTAATAATAATCAAATCTATTGGTAATAAAACTTATAAGTTCACGCCGAACAAATATTGTTGATAGTTTACCATTAGTTGTACTTATATTTTGAATCCAATGAGTTAATTGGCATTGAAAATTTAAAACTTAGTATATACAATAAAATGGAGTGTAATTAACATTCAGAGTAAAATGGACAATCCCTGGTTATACCAAAATTTCACAAAGTGTTTTAATTTAAACATTTTGAACCCAATGAGTTTTGGTACGTGGTCTTTGAAAAAGTTATGTAAATGTAACGAACTTTCATAAAGTGTTACAATTTGCGTAGACGTGTCGCGTTATAAATGGTGTCACGTTTGATGACATGTCATACCTGAAAGTCTAACATGTGACATCATTTATAACGTGACACGTCATCAAAATGTGCAAATTGAAACACTTTATGAAAGTTCGTTGTATTTACACAACTTTTTAAGAATTCACATACCAAATCGGTATATTTAAAAATTTTCATTGCTATTTAATGATAAAAACACTTTTTTCCAAGGTTCGGTTATTAGGTATGATTACTATATGGTTGTTAGAAAATGGGAAAAATATATAATACTTAGTTTTGTTGTACTTGGTCGCATCGTCTACAATAACTTGCATCAGTTATTTACTTTTTTTAGTTTAACATTTAGAAGAACTAGATGAAGATATATTAATATTAATGCTAATTCTTTGACTTTGTAATTAATTTTTTTTATCAAGAGGTTATTGAAGTATTAACGCGTCTTAGAATATTTTCAAAGACTCGAATTCTCATCAATACACATGTACATTTGTCAAATCTATGATGAATAATTGTGTAAATTTCATACATTTCAATTATTTCGATTAGAGTACGTACTCTTCAAAAATTAAGTATTTTACGCGAAAAAACTGGTTCAAGAAAATAACGAACCGATGTTACATATTATGAACATGTTTTCCATGAGGCCGGTCGATGAGAGCACCAGAACGATCAATGATCAACGATGAATCCACCTTCTTTATAATACACGTAGCCAAATGGATAGATTAATAACGTAGATGTGTTTCACGTCCATTTCATCACTCGACCCCTCATTCGTAACAATATTCATAACTTGTGGACGACAATAATACACTCGTAACAATAATTGATCTCATATTTTCCAAATTTCAATACCACATACGGACATTACTCGTTTCGTCACATTCATAACGCTCCCCTCTACCACGACACTTTCTATAAACACCACGTATCACTTCACTCGATTCTTGAACACCAAGCGCTAATACTACACTCATTCTTGCCTTAATGTCGCGTATTTTTTCAAATAAAAGTAGAGAAAGATTGTTATCAAGAGAGAGTTACTTGGAGTCAGGTCTTTTAAGTGACTTTGGTAGCACCAATGACATTAAGCATGCTTCGTTTCTTGATAGAATCAAGAAATGGTGGACGAGTTTTCGACAGTTTTTTGTTCATGGTTTTGAAATGGGTCGATCTGATCCTAAAAAAATCATCTTTGCTGCTAAATATGGTTTGGCTATCGCTATTGTTTCTGCACCATTATTCTTTCCAGAACAACTTCCTTATATTAGCAGCAACAATATTATATGGGCTATTCTCACTGTCGTGTTTGTGTTCGAGCTCAGCGTAGGTAAGTAACACTAAATGCATACTTCTAAATTTATTAGTTTTTTTTTACATGTTTATTATTGTCATTATGGCAGTTTTAGAATTTGTTATCATTATGTGAATTTATTTTTCTTACCGTGTGTTTTGTCACATGGAATGATTTAAAATCAATAGACGTGTACGTATCCAATGATACCTCATATTGTGTGACAAGCTCACCAATCAAATGGTTGTGAGTTCAAGTCCTGCTTAGAACATGTGAGGTAGATTTGTGATATAAATGTTGCGAGATAGTTAAAATTGTCATTTTAAAAAAAGAACATGAAATTGTTATAAAACTAGTTGCATCAAAAAAGGAGTTAAGTACATATTTCGTCCATGTAGTTTACACACAATCGCATCTTTCGCCTTTTTTAGCTTTGGTTGCACCATCCGTCCCTATGGTTGCAAAATCTTGCAACATTAGTCCTTTTGACCAACATCCGTTAGTTTTTGTCGTCAATTCCCTCAAGGCCTCAAGTGCTAAAAACATGAGGACATTTTGGTCTTTTTACACTTGGTCATCTTCAACCTTCAACATAAAACTATTAAAGTAAACAAACTTCAATATTATTTCTCTAGTGAGCTGATCTTTTGGTAGGCCAAATATAAGCCCAATAGCAATAAACAGAAAAGTTTTGGCACTAATATCGCTTGAACTCGCGATTTTGAGGTTATTTGTTTTGTGTTTTAAAAGTTTTTCCAACAGCTATTAAAGATTATCGGTCTTACGTCTTAACCATTAAACTAATGTCTTGTTATGCCTTTGCTTATGAGACACATCAGCATCTTCTTGATATTAGTCCTAAAGTGCATCGTGGGGTTCTAGTGATGCATATATCTTATACCTAGTAATAAGACCCGCGCATGTGAGGGTTTCATATTTTGTGTATTTTTAAGAATTGATTGCTAATTTATACATACTGATTTATATGAGTTGCTAATATGCGTAAAATTCGTGTTAATTTACACATCACAATAATTTGTGCTTTATTTTAATATTTATAATCATGTACATGTACAGAGTTTGGAATTAAGAATAAGATCAAGTTTTAAGTCAAATTTTGTAATAATATTATTAATACGAAGCATCAGTGTGTTAGAAAGAAAGGATGTTACCAAAAGTTATTTGGTCTTAGTCATATATAAGTTGCATCAACTAAAAAGTTAAAAGTTCAAATACTTATATAAGTGTGACACCCATTATTCTCTTACTATTCTTTTTCACAAAACAATAAACCATATGGCCTCACCAATTAATTAACATTCCATTTGCATGGGAAGTAAATAAACAGGAGGAAGTTGATGATCCATCATAATCAATGGACTTTAAGTCTCATACAGAAGTTTGTTTTGTTGAAGTGTAAATGAAGTAAATTGATACGATGATGTTAAGAGATTAAGATAAAGGTGTTAGTGTAGTAGCATTCCTGGCTGATCTATTAATCGTAAGAACCTCTTTGATATGTTTCTGATACTTTAAAAATATTAGTACATTGTTTTAAATGCTATTAGATCTACTGAATCAAATTCTCTATGTCGTAGGTGAGGTTATATTATTTAAGGTTATGCTAACGAACGGTTGTGTTATGTAGATGTACAATTAGTTTTATTTTGATTTAAAGTTTTGGAACTTAATTTAGGGTTTATGAAGAAGGCTCGGGGTTTGTAAGAAGGAATGGGAGTTAATTTTGAGTTNCCGAACCGACGGGCCATCGGTCCGGTTCGGTTTTCGTCGGTTCGGTCGGTTTCGTCGGTCCGGTTCGTTTTGAACCTTCGGTGCTCAGCCCTACTTCCAGCAGTTCGAGCTACAGGATCCCGAATGCTCATACTAGACCTAAACATGAAAAACAGTTACGAGGGTAATTTTATGAGAACTTTGTCTATACTAATCTATACAATAATTTTGTGATTAGTAGCTTGATTAGATTGTACAATATGGTACAATAATTGTATATTTGACTGAGGGGGTAATTTAAATAGTGTACTAATTGAACGTGTTAATGTATTTGTGCTTTAAATATTTATAAATAGTGTTTTTTTACTTGTAATACTTAAAATGTATAGATAGACTTGTATTAATTTAATAGCAAAAGTAATACAATTATTTCATTATAAGCAAGTGTTGAATCTTAATATTTTAAGCCTTTCATTATAAGCAAGTCCCAAATGTTTTATGAAGTAATATAGTTTACATAATGCTAATGGCATTAGGACCATAAATGTGCAGATTTGATAGCCACAAAAAACTTTCAATGTAATATTAAAAACTTAGGGCCAGTTTGGTATATAGGTGGGTTTAGGATTTGGCTTTAAATTTGAATTAGAATTTAGATTTGGATTTAATTTATGAGAGATAAAAAAATGAGATAAGAGAAAATATTATAATTAAATTAAAAAAAATATTTTAATAATTAATAAAAGCATTTAAAATATATTTTATTAATTTACAATATAAAATAAAGCTAATGTAGATAGAAGTCTAAAGGGGGAGCCCACAATGTCAGTATAAAGTCATTAAACCAAGCCGTGTACCCAACGTTTCAAATAGTGCAATTTATCCTAAATTCATATCATCAACGGCGGTTTAATGTCTTGTCAAAGTAAAACCCATTCCACACCCTTAAAACAAACGGACCCTTAGAGATTAAATGTGAAACATTAGTATAGCCACAAGGACCGATCTGTGTAGATTACTCTAACATTTACATGTTGTGCTTTTCAAGAGGTTGTATGCTAACATCTATTATACTTATAAAGATATGGGTTATGTTATCACCACCCCTTTAGATGTGACATAAGGGGAGTTAAGGTACAAAAGATTTGTTTTATCCCCGCAATTTACACTACAACACAGTTTTTTTTATCAATTTATGTTCTGTGTTTTCTGTCATTAAACTTTATATTTTATGTTACTTACTTTCAGGTTTATAGTCTTTTTATATAAACAAAATTATATAATGAAAATAGAAATTAAAAAATCGAAAAAAGGGGGTGTCATTTGTAAAAAGAAGGGGTAAGACAGTTATGTTATTGTTGGATTGTACTTTTTGTGCTACAATTTTTTGTCCTTTTAAAGAAAATAAAATTTTGAAAAAAAATTTTGAACTTTTTTTGTTATCCTGCGAAAAAACAAAAAGTTGTCGCGCAAAAAAATGGTATAGCAAAAAATTACTCATTTTTACTTTTGCCCGAACATATTTTTGTCTTTTTTGTTTTTGATATTGCAAAATGAAAAAATCGTCGCACAAGTACGGTCTTGCAAAAAAACATAGCCGTCGTTCTAGCAAAAATCTCACTAACTTTTTCACGATTTAATGTGCTGTCAAAAACCAATTTTGAAAATAAGATTTATTTTTTACTACATGTGAATGCACTTTTAGAAAGATGACCATTTTGTCATTTTCTAACATAAAACAGTTAAAAGAAAACAATTTATGAAGTACTATTTATTTAAGGGAGGTGATATGTGCACCACTAAAAATGGTGTGCACACCACTAAATTACACTGATGATGCATACAGTACAACATCCAAATGCATAATTAGTGGTGTGCACACCATTTTTAGTGGTGTACATATAACTTTTTGAAGAGATCGTCAGTTTACAATAATCTAACTATTCAAATTTAAGATTCTTTCTCTTTAAAATACTAGTAACATCCTAAGGCCTGTTTGGTAGAGAGAATTTCAGATATTAGAAACGAAACAGAGAATAGAAATCCAGAGAAATATAATTGATTGAGAAATTTATTTAATTTCACTGTTTGGTAACGACAGAGAATTGAAATAAAAAATAATCACGAAAATCTTTTTTTTTTCTTTGAAAAAAGATTTAATTAAAAATGGATTACTGTAATAATTTTCCCAAACAAAAAAACAAAATGTTTTAAGCATTCTAATGTTGTACGTAATTTGTTACATATATATATTTTTAACAAAGTCCAATATTATTTTTTTTTTTAACAAAGTCCATTCTTTGAAATTATCATTGGAAACGATTAAAAAAAAGAAAAAAGGAAAAAAAAAAAAAAAAGTTTACTCATTAGACATTAGTAAAACACAATGTTGTTTTTTTGGCCGCATAAGCAGTGGATGGACTTAAAAGATTAAAAAAAAAAAAAAAAAAAAAAAAAAAAAAAAAAAAAAAGTGAACTCGGATCGCGTGTCGATCTTACGATCTTACGTGCGATCTACGATCTCAACTTACGTCCTACCTCTGATGCGATCCTCAACGATCCTACACGATTTTTTGACCGGGGGCACCGTAAGATCCGTACGATCTTACGTGTAAACTCCGCGAGTTTGACAGCCTTGAAATTTAGCGAACAATATATGTATGGATCCAACACATTCTTTGGTCATTTTGGCAACACGTTTTACATTGACTTCTTCCTTTTAATTAATTTCTTGTTTTTTTAAATATTTTTTTCTTCAAACGAATTCATAAAACAACCCGGGTGACCCGACCCTAATATAAAATTAAATAATTTTTTTGGAGTGGGGATTTTCCGATTCTTAAAATTTTGGTTTTTCTTCTTGAACCCACAAATCCATTCCTCACATGGGTGGAATAATAAAAAAGTTGAATTATAATAACTTTTCCCTTATAAAGTTTGTTTTTTAATTAATATTTGCATAATGAATCTTTTTTTTATTATAAATAAAAGAGAAAAAAAAACACCTAAAGTGTTGTTTTGTAAGAGGAAAAAAAAAATCATAAGAAATGGATTGGACAAATTTTCCCTTTATTTCGTATGGAAAATAAAAATGGGGAAAATTTAGGGTT
>LBNU01025487.1:43467-79980 GCA_014162995.1 Artemisia annua
GGTGGTGGTGGTTTCCGGTAGAAATAACAGCGACGAATGGTGAGGAAGGAGGAAGAGAGAGGAAGGAGAAGGTGGGTGGTGGGTTGAGGTGGCCGGAGCGGCAGTGGTGGTCGGAGTGGGTGGTGATGGGTAGGGCAAATTATTAAAAAAAAAAAAAAAAAGTATTATACTTGCCAACTATTCATCTTCTGAGTGGTGGTGGAACTTGGTACCGGTTGAGCAAGTCACATATTACCCTGAAGATAAAAAAAAAAAAGACAAGTTTATTGCCCTGAAAATGAAAAAATTTTGTTTGCTACCCAGAAAATGAAACGTTAGCAAGTATAATATTTTTTTTTTTTTTATAATTTGCCCTAAAAAAATATGAAAACTGATAAGTTACTAAAATACGTATCATGTATTTTAAATTTAACTACCAGAGTATTATTAATTACCCTATTTTTTGAAGTTTTTTTAGAGAATCGACACATGTATTTTTATACATACTTTTTTGCTGGATGAAATTTAAATAACTTTTATCAAATTGTTTCAATTTTGATGTTTTATTAGCTATTGAGATGACTTCATTTCTCCTATATGACAAAATTAAGCACTCCCATAATTCAATATTAATTGCTCTAATATAATTTTTACACTTTTTGAAAATCTCTTGTTATGTAAGAATAACTAACTTACATGGATTGTTAGGACAATGTATTGATAGTTGGTTTTTAACAATTCTTCTAAGAGTTATTATTGGAAAAACCATTAAGGGAGTTAAAATATAAGATCAAAAACTGGTATGTAACAAATATGTATTTGGCAATTAAAACGGGTTGGGATCCTCTATGTTGAACCTTATATTTACATTGAAAACTGTGTGTCTTTAGCTTTATTAATCACCATATTTATAGAGTACATAGGAGATATCAAACCTACCAATAAACCCTAATGGACTCAAACCCATAAGCCGGGCTTTGGCAACTCTAATATATTATACCGGCTAATACTCCCTCGCAGTCCGAGTAGCGAAATCGCGAAAGCTCGGACTGAAGATACTTAAAACGTTAAAGCTATAATTATTTTTGTTGACGAAGACATCCACAGCAAGCGAAAGCAAAGCAAACAAAGAAAGCGGTACTTGTCGAAGAACTTATATATTCACCAATGATGTGCATTAGGACATCAAAAGGTTGCATATTGATTCTTGAAGAAGTAACCACATGCGTCTTATTGAATGAAGTAACAACATTGATCGAGCTTTAGTCGACTTTAGGTGAAGACAAGTTGAGCGTTAGTCGACTTTAAGTAAAAAGAAGAATAATAATAAAAAATAAATAAATAAAATAATAATAATAATAATAATGAAGGTTGAACTTTTTTTATTTTTTTCTTTTATCTCTTCGTGAGTTATGGAAGGAAGCAAGCACATGGTGGATTTTTTGCATTTATTCACTTCGTGAGTTATGGATGCAAGCAAGCAAGCAGGTGAAAGGTTTTGCTGGGTTTAAGGATAAGGTGAGCAACACAACAACTGAAAACGCTTTAGAGAGGTACAACTTGACTCAAGTTGGGCCATTATGAGCTATTGGGTCAAATCCAATGGCTCATAATCATCCAACTTGAGTCAAGTTGTACCTCTCAACCTGAGAGGATCTCGTTCCAATTAAAACACTTGTAGATGTAGCTATTTTTTTCCCCTTCTCTTGAAAGAGATCTAGTTAAAGTTGGTAATTTGAATTTAATTCAAATGGCAAGGTTAGAATAATCGAACTTAAACCAGATCTGTTTAAATATCACGTCAGCCCGCATTAATAAATAAATTGAACAGGGCCCATTTTGCCTAACACATAACACAAATTACTTAATAATCCGATTAAATGGGTCGATTGAACAAGATCTCAAATACGCTTAGACTCAATCCTTTATCTTCATGTCAATTTCATGCCGTTAAAATTGTTCAGATAGTGTTAACTTCAATCCATGCCAGAAATTGTCACCTAAAAATAGAAAAGATTAGTTGATTAATGACAGCAGTCAAAATTCAAATCTTGAAAAGGATTTGTTATTTATACATCCTTTAAAATTATTGTAATACCCTTGAATTTTTTATTTTATTTTTATTTTACAATTATGTATTTATTATAAAACTGCTAAACAAACATTACGGATAAAAATAAAAGATTTGACAAGTGACAATTAGAAAACACAAAAATACGGAGCATAAAACTATAAAAAAAATATCTTGTCCTGTTTGAGTAAAACCGCCAAAAAGAATGCGAAGTATAAAATATAAATGACAAATGATACGATCGTCAATGGTAAAAAATAATAATAAATAAATAAATACATAAAAAAGGTAAGAGAGTCAAGTGGTAATAATACTAGCCAACTTTAAAAGATGAAAAGTAAAAAAAGATAAAAATAAAAACAACAACAATAATAATAATAATAATAAATTAAATCATGGTAAATCAAGACAGACACGAGTTTCACATAGATCTCAAAGTCAAACTCAACTCCTTAATGATCTTCTTGTCTTCTCAACATATATTTAAACCCACGAAAATATCTTTACCACATTAATAATGTCCCACCACCCCACAAACTTATTATTATCATCATCATCATGTCAATGGCAGGCAATCTTGGATCAATGTCACGTAAATTTTCAGAAAAAACTAAAGAACCATTACTTTCACGTAAAGGGTACTCTGAACTAGGAGGCTTTTATCCAGAATCATATACTACAACAACTTTCCATAATGATCATCATCATCATGAAGATGGTTTTCTTGATAAGATCAAGAAAACATGGAGTGATATCTGGTTGTTTTTTGTTAATGCATATGAAATGGGAAGATCTGATCCTAGACAGTTTATATTTGCTGCTAAATCTGGTTTAGCACTTGCTCTTGTTTCTACTCTTATATTTTATAAAGGGGCATCTAATATGATTAGCCAGTATTCCATCTGGGCTATACTTACTGTTATCGTGGTTTTCGAGTTTAGTATTGGTAAGGTTTTTTCATTGGTTATGTTTATTTTTGGTTATGAAGTTATGATTGGTGTTTTTTGTTTGATTTGTGGAGTTTGTGATAGGTGTAAGGTCTTTGGTTATAGCTAGATGATCAAAGGTGCTTGTTAGATGTGTATCGAAAATTGACAAGTTGATTAGCTTAAAGCGCGCCTTATATATAGGGTATGTTAGGGAAATTTGGTTGTGGATAAGGAGGTGTTTGGGATTGCTTTTTGAAAATTGCTCATGAAGAATTAGATAATTAGTTGTAACGAAACGTGATTCTGAAACTTAGTGTTTGGATTTGATTGTGTTGCTATAGTTGTGAGATCTGGATGCCAATTTAGTTAGAGTTGCAAGTTGTAGGTTTCAGTCTAGTTTGAACGCTTAGCTGCAACTGCGAGTTTTGTTGGAATTGTGAGTTGTAGCTGTATGGAAGTGTGTATCAATTTAGCTACAGCTGTGAGTTGAAAGCCATAGTACAGCTTCTTCTTCTTCTTTATTAAATTACCCTGAAGATAAAAAAAAAAAAGACAAGTTTATTGCCCTGAAAATGAAAAAATTTTGTTTGCTACCCAGAAAATGAAACGTTAGCAAGTATAATATTTTTTTTTTTTTTATAATTTGCCCTAAAAAAATATGAAAACTGATAAGTTACTAAAATACGTATCATGTATTTTAAATTTAACTACCAGAGTATTATTAATTACCCTATTTTTTGAAGTTTTTTTAGAGAATCGACACATGTATTTTTATACATACTTTTTTGCTGGATGAAATTTAAATAACTTTTATCAAATTGTTTCAATTTTGATGTTTTATTAGCTATTGAGATGACTTCATTTCTCCTATATGACAAAATTAAGCACTCCCATAATTCAATATTAATTGCTCTAATATAATTTTTACACTTTTTGAAAATCTCTTGTTATGTAAGAATAACTAACTTACATGGATTGTTAGGACAATGTATTGATAGTTGGTTTTTAACAATTCTTCTAAGAGTTATTATTGGAAAAACCATTAAGGGAGTTAAAATATAAGATCAAAAACTGGTATGTAACAAATATGTATTTGGCAATTAAAACGGGTTGGGATCCTCTATGTTGAACCTTATATTTACATTGAAAACTGTGTGTCTTTAGCTTTATTAATCACCATATTTATAGAGTACATAGGAGATATCAAACCTACCAATAAACCCTAATGGACTCAAACCCATAAGCCGGGCTTTGGCAACTCTAATATATTATACCGGCTAATACTCCCTCGCAGTCCGAGTAGCGAAATCGCGAAAGCTCGGACTGAAGATACTTAAAACGTTAAAGCTATAATTATTTTTGTTGACGAAGACATCCACAGCAAGCGAAAGCAAAGCAAACAAAGAAAGCGGTACTTGTCGAAGAACTTATATATTCACCAATGATGTGCATTAGGACATCAAAAGGTTGCATATTGATTCTTGAAGAAGTAACCACATGCGTCTTATTGAATGAAGTAACAACATTGATCGAGCTTTAGTCGACTTTAGGTGAAGACAAGTTGAGCGTTAGTCGACTTTAAGTAAAAAGAAGAATAATAATAAAAAATAAATAAATAAAATAATAATAATAATAATAATGAAGGTTGAACTTTTTTTATTTTTTTCTTTTATCTCTTCGTGAGTTACTTCCCATCCCCTACCTTTCCATCTTAAAAAAACTCAAGAACGCCCCTTTTTTTTATTTCCCTTCCCATCCCCTTCCATTGCTTTAAAAAAAAACTCGAGAACAGAGCGTAAAAGAAGAGAATGGGAAGGGAAGAAACCGATATCCAATATCCGTGCATTTAGCCTCATACTTGACGCTTTTACGTTGTGCGGCTTCAATTACCGCACGACCAGGTACAAAATCAGCCATACCAGTTTGCGTTAAGGGTGATGACCCTGTCAGATCGACACATACATCTAGCCCTCCGTCCCATGAGTATAGCAACATATCGGCTGGACGTAAGGGTTGGTCTCTTAATTAAAAACCCAAAAGATAATTATTATTATTATTATTATAATAATAATAATAATAATAATTATTATTATTATTATTATTATTATTATTATTATTATTATTACATCACTTTATTAAAAACTCAAAAAATTACAAAAAGTTAGTGTAAAGCAGAGATATTGTTGTTGTTGTTGTTGTTGTTGTTGTTGTTATTATTATTATTAGTACTACTACTACTACCATGATTATTAATTATCGTTATACTAAAACTACGTATATTTTCGTGTTTTAAATATCAAGTTGAAACACAAGTTATTGAAATTTAAAATTTTTTACGAAACCTGAACTTAAATTTTTCATGAAACATTCTTTATAACATTGTTATAAAATTTAAATTAACTTTTACAATAAACTTCGTGTATGTGCAAGATTATAATAAATTTTAGCCGAATTTAATTTTTAAAAGTTGTGTACGTGAGGGTTAAACTTATACAAAGGAATAATATGAGTTGTTCGTATATGTACAATCTTGCTTATTCATTTACATATCATAGTAACTAGTACTTTCATTTTGATATTTATAATTTCGTTCATTTAGATAAATTTAATATATAATGATAACAAGATTTATAAATTACAACAACATACATGTTTTTTTTTTTAAAGAAAATATAAAATGAGATCTAGAAAAAGTTCAATACAGATCACAAATTCTTTAAAGATTAAAGAACAAATACTAATCATTCTTTTTCACTAAAAAAAAAAAAAAAAAAAAAAAAAAAAAAAAAAAAAAAAAGGGGAAAAAACAACTTCTTAAAGCCATTAATCGTTGGGGATGATTTTGCACACTCCTACAATTTATTGGCACACGCTCTATCAATGCATTAAACATTTTGTACGTTTAGCGTATATCCTGCTTTTAACAGTTTGTACGTTTGAGGTGGCCAAGTAACATTAGGCTTGAGCAGGTGTGGCCAACGTCGCCCCCGCCCCCCCCCCCCCCCCCCCCCGCCTCCCCCCCTTTCACCTTAATCGTCACGTGCAACGATCAATAGAGCGGGTCGTCACACAAGAAGTTAAATCATCATGTCTATTCAATGGGCACTTCTATTTAATTCTACGGATTTTATTTCTATTTTAGTTTTATTTTATTTATTTCGTGAATGTTAAAATTTTCTACCATAAAATCACATGTTGATTTAGTAGATCATAGACCTTCTAGTTGATTTGTTATTTTACCAAAAGCACATGTGATTTCTTAAGATAACAAAACAAACACTGTCGAGTTGTGAGAGGTGCAGTGGTGGCGAGTTCGGTGAGAAGGTGACGCTTAGTTATCAAACTAACGGAAGTAATCATGATTTAAAATGAAAATAACAAATCACATTATTTTTAGGACGGGAACCAATTTCGACATTAGAAAAGAAAGAACAAAAAAAAAAAAAAGAAAAAAAAAAAAAAAATGAAAAAAAGAACTGGAAAAAAAGTTGGTTGAATTTATCAAACGACCGGTCTACTGCAAGTAAAAAGGACGCAGGCGGGATGGTGCACGGTGCGCGGGAGCGACTTGTGTACATTTTTGTCCACTTTATGATGTAACGTTTGCCAAAAGATTTTTATTTCAACAAACATGTGAAAAGTTCTTTTTTTTCTTTTTTTTTTTTTTTTTTTTTTTTTTTTTTGAAAAATGAATGCAGTATTTGCCCATTTATCTTAGAGAATTATGTGAATATATGTTGATCACACCTCGAGAGCAGTAGAGTGTAGAGACATTTATAAAACGCTATCTAAAAAAATTCATTGAAAACTATGATAAGTTTACTAAAATATGCATCAGTGTATCATAAATTCTAACCTACAACAGTATTTCAATGAATTACCCATTTATGAATTTTTTTTCAGACGAATCGCCCGATGTACATTTTTTATCATATTTTTGTTGCTGGATGAATTTAAATAACTTTTTCATCAATATTTTTGAGTTTTGATGTTTATTAGTACTTGAGATGACCTTCATTTTCTTCCTATGTGAGCAAAAATTACAGCACTCCCATAATTCAATTATTAATTGCTCTAATCATAATTTTACACTTTTTTGAAAAAATCTCTTGTGTACTGTAAGACTAAACTAACTTACATGATTGTTAGGAATGATTTTTTTTTTTTTTTTTTTTTTTTTTTTTTTTTTTTTGAACTAAGTTAGGACAATGTATTGATAGTTGGTTTTTAACAATTCTTCTAAGAGTTATTATTGGAAAAACCATTAACGGAGTTAAAAATATAAGATCAAAAACTGGTATGTAACAAATATGTATTTGGCAATTAAAACGGGTTGGGATCCTCTCTGCTGAACCCTATATTTACATTGAAAACTATGTGTCTTTAGCTTTATTAATCACCATATTTATAGAGTACATAGGAGATATCAAACCTACCAATAAACCCTAATGGACTCAAACCCATAAGCCGGGCTTTCGCAACTCTAATCTATTATACCGGCTAATACTCCTCGCAGTCCGAGTGACGAAATCGCGAAAGCTCGGACTGGAGATACTTAAAACATCAAAGCTATAATTATTTTTGTTGACGAAGACATCCACAGCAAGCGAAAGCAAAGCAAACAAAGAAAGCGGTACTTGTCGAAGAACTTATATATTCACCAATGATGTGCATTACGACATCAAAATGTTGCATATTGATTCTTGAAGAAGTAACCCCATGTGTCTTATTGAATGAAGTAACAACATTGATCGAGCTTTAGTCGACTTTAGGTGAAGACAAGTCGAGCGTTAGTTGACTTTAAGTAAAAAAGAAGAATAATAATAAAAAAAATAAAAATAAAACAAACAATAAAGAATGAAGGTCAAACTCTTTTTATTTTTTCTTTTATCTCTTCGTGAGTTTTGGAAGGAAGCAAGCACACGGTGGATTTTTTGCATTTATTCACTTCGTGAGTTATGGATGCAAGCAAGCAAGCAGGTGAAAGGTTTTGCTAGGTTTAAGGATAAGGTGAGCAATAGAACAACAGAAAACGCTTTAGAGATGTACAACTTGACTCAAGTTGGGGCATTATGAGCTATTGGATTAAATCCAATGGCTCATAATCATCCAACTTGAGTCAAGTTGTACCTCTCAACTTGAGAGGATCTCATTCCAATTAAAACACTTGTAGATGTAGCTATTTTTTTTCCCTTCTCTTGAAAGAGATCTAGTTAAAATTGGTAATTTGAATTTAATTCAAATGGCAAGGTCAGAATAATCGAACTCAAACCCGATTTGTTTAAATATCACGTCAGCCCGCATTAATAAATAAATTGAACATGACCCATTTTGCCTAACACATAGCACAAATTACTTAATAATCCGATTAAACGGGTCGATTGAACAAGATCTCAAATACGCTCAGACTCAATCCTTTATATTCATGTCAATTTCATGCCGTTAAAATTGTTCAGATAGTGTTAACTTCAATCGATACCAGAAATTGTCACCTAAATATAGAAAAGATTAGTTGATTAATGACAGCAGTCAAAATTCAAATCTTGAAAGGGATTTGTTATTGATACATCCTTTAAAATTATTGTAATACCCTTGAATTTGTTATTTTATTTTTATTTTACAATTATGTATTTATTATAAAATTGCTAAACAAAAATTACGGATAAAAAAATAAAAGATTTGACAAGTGAAAATTAAAAAACACAAAAATACAGAGAATAAAATTATAAAAAAATATCTTGTCCTGTTTGAGTAAAACCGCCAAAAAAAAATGCGAAGTATAAAATATAAATGACAAATGATACGATTGTCGATGGTAAAAAAAAATATATAAATAAATAAATAAATAAATAAATACATAAAAAAGGTAAGAGAGTCAAGTGGTAATAATACTACCCAACTTTAAAAGGTNTTCGTGAGTTTTGGAAGGAAGCAAGCACACGGTGGATTTTTTGCATTTATTCACTTCGTGAGTTATGGATGCAAGCAAGCAAGCAGGTGAAAGGTTTTGCTAGGTTTAAGGATAAGGTGAGCAATAGAACAACAGAAAACGCTTTAGAGATGTACAACTTGACTCAAGTTGGGGCATTATGAGCTATTGGATTAAATCCAATGGCTCATAATCATCCAACTTGAGTCAAGTTGTACCTCTCAACTTGAGAGGATCTCATTCCAATTAAAACACTTGTAGATGTAGCTATTTTTTTTCCCTTCTCTTGAAAGAGATCTAGTTAAAATTGGTAATTTGAATTTAATTCAAATGGCAAGGTCAGAATAATCGAACTCAAACCCGATTTGTTTAAATATCACGTCAGCCCGCATTAATAAATAAATTGAACATGACCCATTTTGCCTAACACATAGCACAAATTACTTAATAATCCGATTAAACGGGTCGATTGAACAAGATCTCAAATACGCTCAGACTCAATCCTTTATATTCATGTCAATTTCATGCCGTTAAAATTGTTCAGATAGTGTTAACTTCAATCGATACCAGAAATTGTCACCTAAATATAGAAAAGATTAGTTGATTAATGACAGCAGTCAAAATTCAAATCTTGAAAGGGATTTGTTATTGATACATCCTTTAAAATTATTGTAATACCCTTGAATTTGTTATTTTATTTTTATTTTACAATTATGTATTTATTATAAAATTGCTAAACAAAAATTACGGATAAAAAAATAAAAGATTTGACAAGTGAAAATTAAAAAACACAAAAATACAGAGAATAAAATTATAAAAAAATATCTTGTCCTGTTTGAGTAAAACCGCCAAAAAAAAATGCGAAGTATAAAATATAAATGACAAATGATACGATTGTCGATGGTAAAAAAAAATATATAAATAAATAAATAAATAAATAAATACATAAAAAAGGTAAGAGAGTCAAGTGGTAATAATACTACCCAACTTTAAAAGGTGAAAAGTAAAAAAAGATAAAAATAAAAACAACAACAACAATAATAATAATAATAAATAAAATCATGGTAAATCAAGACAGACACGAGTTTCACATAGATCTCAAAGTCAAACTCAACTCCTTAATGATCTTCTTGTCTTCTCAACATATATTTAAACCCACAAAAATATCTTTCTCACATTAATAATGTCCCACCACCCCACAAACTTATTATCATCATCATCATCATGTCAATGGCAGGCAATCTTGGATCAATGTCACGTAAATTTTCAGAAAAAACTAAAGAACCATTACTTTCACGTAAAGGGTACTCAGAACTAGGAGGCTTTTATCCAGAATCATATACTACAACAACTTTCCATAATGATCATCATCATCATGAAGATGGTTTTCTTGATAAGATCAAGAAAACATGGAGTGATATTTGGTTGTTTTTTGTTAATGCATATGAAATGGGAAGATCTGATCCTAGACAGTTTATATTTGCTGCTAAATCTGGTTTGGCACTTGCTCTTGTGTCTACTCTTATATTTTATAAGGGGGCATCTAACATGATTAGCCAGTATTCCATCTGGGCTATACTTACTGTTATCGTGGTTTTCGAGTTTAGTATTGGTAAGGTTTTTTTCATTGGTTTTGTTTATTTTTGGTTATGAAGTTATGATTGGTGTTTTTTGTTTGATTTGTGGAGTTTATGATAGGTGTAAGGTCTTTGGTTATAGCTAGATGATCAAAGGTGCTTGTTAGATGTGTATCGAAAATTGATAAGTTGATTAGCTTAAAACGCGCCTTAGATATAGGGTATGTTAGGGAAATTTGGTTGTGGATAAGGAGGTGTTTGGGATTGCTTTTTGAAAATTGCTCATGAAGAATTTGATTGTGTTGCTTAGTTGTATAGAAGTGTGTCTTCAGTTTAGCTGGAGTTGTGAATTGCTATCGTTGTGAGATCTGGATGCCAATTTAGTTAGAGTTGCGAGTTGTAGTTTTCAGTCTAGTTTGAGTGCTTAGCTACAACTGCGAGTTTAGCTGGAATTGTGAGTTGTATAGCTGTATAGAAGTGTGTATCGATTTAGCTACAGCTGTGATTTGAAAGGTATCGTTATAGTTATGTAGAAGTGTGCGACAAAAGTAGTTGTACTACAGTTGTGGGCACGGATATAAAAGTTCCCAAGTCGAATTAGCGGTAAAAGGTTCTTTTTCTATATGAGAAGCTCCCAATGGATTCGCTATCCAACTTCCTGAAAACCTTATTTGATCATTCACCGAGAGCTTATTTTTTCTAAAGTGAAAGCTAAAGTTTTCAAAAGTTTCTTAAAGTGACACGCCAAAATACCAATGTGGTTATTTTTGTTGGATTCACAAATGTGCAATTTAAATTCAAGAAACTACTTTCAGTAACTATAAGAACTTAACTGATCTTATGTGCCTCATTGACTCATTTGGTTTTATGTGTTGGAATATATATAGGAGCAACACTTAGCAAAGGATTTAATCGTGCTTTGGGGACATTTACTGCTGGTGTGATTGCATTAGCTATTGCCGAAATATCTATACGGGCAGGGGAATGGCATGAGGTTGTGATAGTTGTCAGCATCTTTATAGCAGGTCATCTTTAATACCTTTTTTACAATATGCTTTTATCAGTGTCTCAAATTTTATTCTATATTAAACATTGTGGTCATGTTTTCAGGTTCTATTTCAAGTTATGTGAAACAATACCCGTCAATGAAGGCATACGAATACGGGTTCAGAGTTTTTATGTTGACATTCTGTATAGTACTCATTTCGGGTTCTTCAAGTTTTGTTCATACAGCCGTCTCTAGATTGTTGTTAATTGCGGTTGGGGCATGTGTATGTTTGGTTGTAAACGTATGTGTTTATCCCATTTGGGCTGGTGAAGATTTGCATAAATTGGTTGTCAAGAATTTTCGAGGTGTTGCAACTTCCTTAGAAGGTAATATTTTGAGGAAAAATAGTTATATCTGTATCCACACAGTTGCATAAATCTGTGGTTTTTATATTAGTGTCGAATTTGTTTTTATAGGATGTGTTAATAATTACATTAAGCATTTTGAATACGAAAGGATACCTTCGAAAATCCTTGTATATCAAGCGGTGGATGATCCGTTGTATAGTGGATATAGATCAGCAGTACAGTCAACGAGTCAAGAAGATGCTTTGGTATGAATTCATTTTTTGGTTTATATAGTGTTTGAGTTAAGTAGGAAATGCCATTAATGGGTAGCCAACGAGTTTAATTTTTGTTTTGTAGCTGAGTTTTGCTGTTTGGGAACCGCCTCATGGACGTTACAAAATGTTGAGTTATCCTTGGAGTAATTATGTCAAAGTTAGTGGTGCACTCAGGCATTGTGCTTTTATGGTCATGGCGATGCATGGTTGTATACTTGCGGAAATACAGGTAAATTTAATCTTGTTTTCTTGTTCTGGATATACAAATCTGGTATGCTTTTATGATAGTGATATTTATCTGATGCACTATAACCAAATCTATCTTTAGTATTCTCATATATAGATCTGCGGAAATGGAATTATGTTTCACTTGTGATAACATAAGATGCATTTTTGTTGCAATATATTAATGACAGAACAATATGAAAAGGCTGTTTTCACTACCCTGATCTCAGCTCCCATGTTTTTCGAGTTCATCCACTTTTGGTGCCGCCATGTTCCTGGAATAGAGGTCTGATCAAATTTGATAAAAACCAAATATTATATTGAAAACTAACGCGAATCAGAATACAAACTCGGTTTGCTTTTGAGAGGCAGCCATTTATCTATTGATGCTCAGTTGAACTCTGTATCAATACAAAATCGGCTTCTTTCTTTGACTAACTACTTAAAGAACATATATTTAGGAAAAATATATATGTAGTCATTGAAAGAGCAATGAACTTCAATAGACTATTCAATCTTCTGAATTTCATCACTTAGCCTTTGCTATTAGTTAGTTATATCGTCAGTTAGATTAGGTGGTGCATCTAATACATGTGGAGGTAATTCTTTTCATGGTCTTCCCTTCCTCAACTAGTTGTTGATAGTGTATCATTTTGTTTCCACAGGAAGACTAGCATTTTTGTGCCTTGAGCCCTTGACATTCTCTGAAATAGAATTTACTTTTTAAGTGAATCACCATATATCCTTAGCAAATCGTATGGAAAATCCCAGTACTAACTGATAACATTCTTATATCATAGCCATTTTCCTACAACAAAATGGAGAATATTCCTTGCTCAGGCTACACGGGGAGAGTCGAGCGTTTTTGGCTCTAATAAGCGGCCTCACGGATATTCTTGTGGCCGTTTCCGTACTCTTGCCTGGCTGTCCCAAGATGTACACCCAGTGAGGTTCAAACCGGGTCTCTTCTGAGGCATTCTGGCTGGATACCACTAGGCCACCTTAGGAATGTTTTTTCTACAACAAAATGCACTCCCTTTTTAGCAGTCGATACATAAACTACTTACTTCCTACTTCATTTTTTTCTTGCAGCTAAACCGCGTTGATAATTTTTGGGCCTTCATTTTTCTGAAATATTTGTTTTTCCATGTCAATAGGCACCACCTGAACTAAGAAATATGTTCAAAAATGAGATTCAGAAGGTCGGTATAGAAGGTGCGAAAGTATTACGTGAGCTAGGAAGCAAAGTGGAAAAGTTAGAAAAATTAAACCTAGATATCGACTTGCTGGATAAAGTGCACGAGGCTGCAGAAGAATTACAAATGATGATTGACCAAAAATCTTATCATTTAGTCAAGTCAAATAAATGGGAATCTGGAAAACAACCAAAAGATTTTGAAGACCCTGACCGTCTACAAGAACTAAAAGAAGAAGAAATGAAACCGAATGTCATCAACTCTATAAGTGAAGCGGTTTTAAAACCACCACTTCCCCCCAAAACTTTTGAGCGTAACATTTCAACTCTGTCACACCATCCTTCAATGGTGCATTGGGGTTCTTCTGAAGATATGCTAAAACATCAAACAAATTGGCCTTCACGTCTCTCGATTCTTGGTGACCAAATACTAAATGTGCGTGAAGTGAATACTTATGAAAGTGCAAGTGCTTTGTCTTTGGCTACTTTCACTTCTCTACTAATTGAGTTTGTTGCAAGGCTTCAAAATCTTGTGAGTGCGTTTCAAGAGCTTAGTGAGCTTGCAAAATTTAGTGATCCTCCGAATCCTCTTGAACCGAAGGAAGAGGTGAGTTGTTGGACAAGAGTGCTAAAGTGCATTGGCATCAAGTGATGGTTTTACACTTTTTGCTCTTTTCTGTTTTGGGTACCAAAATACTCATTTTGAAGGATTCGGATTGGTTTTTGTGTGCAAGTTATACTTTGGTGCGTCTTCTTGTCATGTTGAGTACTGTGTATTGTAGAGATGAAGATAAAGTGAAAGGAACTGAAGAATTTTTTGTTGTACATTCAGGTTCTTGAAAACACAAAGACTAGTGGTGCCAGAAATGTACTCCCAACTGTAAAAGTGTATTGGATTTCTGATTATTTGATTTGTAGCAAAACATAGTTTCGACTCTCAACGAGTGTTTTTGCGATATGGAACTTGCTATCTGAGTATTATGACTCGAAGTTGCAATAACAACTTGTTTATATACAAGGGTTTGCTTTTCTGATTAATGTATAAGATGATGCCATTGATTTGCCTTTCTTGATCTAGTTTAAGAATCTTTACTTTTAGTTAAATTTCTTAATTAGTCATATTTGTTATACTTGTAAATCTTAATTTTTTAATAAGTGTATCTTTGAACTATCAAAGCATGTTCAAACACAGCTATTGACCTGTTGTAATATGTTGTTACTGTATTATTTTATGTTACTGACTGATTAGAATCTGAAGAGATCCAATTTAAAATACAGCTGAGGGAAGCAACATGTCTCCCACGATTACGTTGAAGATGCAGTGAGAAAACCAGCATTCTAAACCTATTAAACACCACCTAAACCACCAATCGTTGGAAACAGTGAACCATGATTAACGAAACCCAAATTCTGTGGCTTTAAAGTATTTAACAAGTTCAACAGAGAAACCAGGCTTGCAGAAAATTTGAGCCATAGGTGGATCACAACTTTTGGACAAACTAACAAACTTGGTTAAAAGCTCGACATACATGAGCTTCCAAGTATATAACTTTTGAGACTTGAATGTTAACATATAAGGTTTGAGTTTGAACTTTTAGAAACTAGCCAACAATCTAACATCCCTCGTCTGTCCTAAAGAGTAAAACCAAAGCAGAACCACACTACCAGAGAAACAAGTAAAAACCACCATCTGTAGAGATTGATGATCATAGCTGACGCTCATGTTAAATTTGGTCAATAGAAAGAATACACTAGTGATACCACTTCTTTCAGCTTTAGACATCTTAAAACACACATCTACATACCTCAAGTAGCATTTGCAAGCACGACATAGCACTAGATAAGGTTATACTAGCACTTGCCTTTAAAAAGATAGCCGGTAAGAAGGTCAGGAAGTGATAGTAAAGGCAAGCTAACAAACAAAGTGAGGTTAAACTAGTCTTGCACAACCTTCAGATTGTTGGAAGCACGAGATTTGACTCCTTAATAAACCACCTCTAATCTAACATCTTTTTACTACACACAAGACCTTATATAAACATTTTGATTGGAGAAATGGTCACTAATTTTGAGAAAAAAAACAAAACAGTAATCAAATCTTTAACAAGCAACACAAAGAACTGCCACCAAAATTTCATTCATTGAACAATTGTATCCTAATAGAGGCTCAAAATGCTAAAACATGACCGTCTTCTACAGATTCATCAGGTTTAAGATAACAAATAGAAAATTTTAAACTCAACACAGAAGCAAACATACATCTTAAAACATTATCGCCCTCTTTTTGTCATTTTCCTTCATCTTGTCATTTAACTGTCACCGGGAAGAGACTTGATGATGTCAGAATCACCTGTTAAAGTTGCAACATCAGCATTAGCATAAATTAAGCCAACTAATAAAAAGGGTATTTTCAGTAAAGAGTTGAGCAGATTATTACCTGCATCAATGATGCTAAGGCATGACACACGGAAATACTTTCCACATGCTGTTCCAAGATCAACATTGTCTGATCATAAGAAAAAAAACAATAAATTAAAGTTAGTAAATTTATGTGCTGCTTCAAGAAAGAACAAGAGTAACTGAGATGGTCAGTGTTATTCCCATTTTGCACACGTAGTCCCACCGCAGTTTCAAGAACCACTGATAGTCCCAAAATTGGAAACTGCGCACACATATGGTCACTATACAACACATGAGGAACCGTCAGTGGGCATAATTACCCAAATTTGAGACTACCCATGATTTTTCAAACAGCAGAGGGACTACGAGAACCACATGAATCATCTAAACTTTCTTAACAATATTGGTGCATTTACCCTTAAAATTGCATCATTAACAACAACAAAAAATAGCAAAAACATAATAACAAATACTAAAAGTACAGAACGAGAAAAGCAGCTAGTTACATACTCCCATTGTAATGATGAACTCCAACTTTGGCAAGCATAGCATAGTACTCAATTTCAGACTTCCTCAAGGGAGGGCAATTGTTTGAGATGATAATCAGCTTTCCTGTAGTTAGCATCCAAACAAACCTTATCAATATTAACATAAAAACATACGGAGTATAATATAAACTTCTTTATCACTCTCTTAAATCACGCAACAGTGACATTCTTATCTCAGTTAAAAAAATCAGCTTTTGCAACTAAGTACATTGTTATTCATTCACGGTTTATTTCCTACAGGATCAGCAAAATTAACATTTTCTTTGTAATAATCTCGTATGTCATCATGTTAAATTATTATAAGCTCTTTGGAACCAGCTTTCAGATAAATGACAGCCGAAATGCGAATAACAAGATCTAAAGTTCTTACAAGCTCATGTAACACTGATTTTGGTAGTGTTGAGTTGGCAATCAGACATCCAGATGAACTGGCAATCAGACATCCAGATGAACTAAGTTACCACTATTAGATAATGTTCAACTCCTAGATTCAAAAATCATAACCTCAAAAACGTATTTTACTGTCATTCCAATTCCATCAATTCGATACTCTCAATTCAAAAAGATCACTACCTATATGAATGAAAGAATGCACATACACAGAGTAGACACCAAGCAAATACAACTCAAATAGTATCAGACTTCGCAACAACTTTGTGTTGACACCACTATACTTACAGCTATCAGAAATGAATAACTTAGTATCACCCTTAATTCAATCATTCCTAACTATTAATAACAAACTAATAAATCTTAAAGGCTAAACTACAAACTCAACATCATCAATGTCAACTTACAAAAACAGAAAAATAAAAAAGAAGAAAAAGCATACCCTTGGAGCTCCTAAGAGACTCGAGAACAGTCTTGTAACCAAGAGTGTACTTTCCACTCTTCATGACAAGTGCCAACCTGTTGTTGATACTCTCATGTGTCTTCTTCTGCACATTTACATCACATAATCAACAACCTCAACAACACACCATTACACACACATAGATGTAGAGATACATATATACATTCAGAGTCTAAAATAACACTAATGAAAACAAAACTAACACAGAAACAAGATATGAAAACGAAGATTGTAATTTACCAATATACAAAACGATCATAAGACACACAAAAAAGCACACTAACATACATAAATGAGATTATCATAAAAAAAAAAACACAAGATATGAAAATAAAGATAGTAATTTCGAATACCCTTTTCAAAACCAGAGATATTGAAAATGTTCATAACACAGAGAAAAACAAACAGTAAAACACCCACTAACTTAGATAGCAATACTAATACTAAAAATGCTCAAAACACATAATACTAAAAAACACAAGATATTGAGATATAGTCATATAGATGGTAATTTCAAATACCCTTTTCAATACCAATACTAAAAAATGCTCAAAACACATGCTAAACACAGATACAATCAGGCACACAAAGACACAGTTACAAGAAAGATATGAAGATAAAGATAGTAATTTCAAATACCCTTTTCAAAACCAATATTGAAAATGATCATAACACAAACTAAAATATACAGGAAAAACACACACTGCACATACATACATACATAAATGAAGTTATAATAAAAACCAATATTGAAAATGATCAAAATACACACATAGATATGAAGATGAGATATATATTACCGTTTTCTTTCCTGACACCATTTTTGCTCCCTTCAACAGCTAACAGACGTATATACCTGTTTTTAACAAGCAAATAAATAAGGTTTGAATGGATGATGGTGAAAATGAGATGTACAGAATTAGGGTTTGGGTGGTTACCTGTGGCGGCTTCAACAAAGATGACAGAGAGTGTTGGTGTGTGTGAATATGTGTTAGGTATTTATGTGGACCTAACGTCAGGGTTTTGAGTTGGGCTGTTGTTATTGGGCTTTCTATTGGCTTTGTCTTAGGCCAGTTTAGAGTTGCGATTGTGTAACAGAGATGAGATCAATATATATCTCATATTTGCCATAGAACCAATGAACCAATCATATCTAACCATTTTTATTTTCCACCTTTTTTTTCCACCTAATGTCAGGATTTTTATTGTTTATTTTATTTTATTTTTTTTTGGTAACTGTGATTTCTGACATTTAGCCGACTAATCCACGGGGTTTGTACCCATCGCCACACAGACTCAAACCATGTAAAGCCCTCCCTTTTTAGGAGGTTGGCGTGGCTACTTAAGGTTGTTTGCATCTAGCAGAAATTGAACTTAAGACCTCCAACATTTTAGAGTGACAGTCACAAGCCCTTTTGCCACTAGGCCACCGTGGTTATGAGCACGAATTTTCATCGGTTCGGTTTTTGAGTTTTTTTTTTTTTTTTTTTTCAATTAGGATTATTTGATTCAAAATAAAATTCAGGTAAAAATAAACTAAATATAATTCACATTTGACCAAATTGGATCGAAAACATAATCTGAATTCACTTTGGTTTTCGAGTTGACTCGAAAAATCTAAATTGCGTAACATATCTTTTTTTTGTTACATAGATTTTAACATCAAATAATTTAATTATAAAATTTAGACAATATATATCTGCTTTAGGAACATTGTTTTTATTAGCTCCCTGATCAATCGTTGGAATGAGGAGCAAAAGGATAGAATAGATGACGTTTTGGTGTTTTCTTCAATGCTTGAAGTTATGAGGTTGAGTAAATGATCGAGGTGTAATTTCATACATTTTTAGGGGGTTATTAGCCTCTAAACTCATACATACTTGATTATATACTACTCTAAATCGTTTCTTTTTGAGTTTTAGGTACTTCGGAAGCATTTGCTGAAAAAGACACACTTTGGGCTCGATTGGATGGAAAAACGAAGAAAACGACAAAGACGTCACAACAAGGCCTTGTGACGGCGTCACAAGCTACAACGTGACGCCATCACGTGGGGGTGCTGACCATTTAGTGGCTGACACGAGGGATAGTGGTGGTGGTACGATGGAATGCGCTGGTGGATAACGGTGCAGTAGTTGATGACAGTGGTTTGATGTTATGGTTTGATTTGGTGATGGTTGCCATTGTTGAATGTGTTTAGGATTGTTGGTGTTTCTATCTGTGTGTTTTTATTTGTGATGTGTTTTTATTTGTGAAGATGATTTCAGGTTCTTATGTTCCGACATTGAAAGAGATGTATATTGCGTATTCAGACTCGGTTGTATTTTTGGATACTGGAATCTGGCATCCTTTGGCTCCTTGTATGTATGATGATGTAAAGGTGTATTTGAATTTTTATGATATGAGAAAGGATACCAATGAGAAGCTGAAGAAACGGGATGCGCCTGATGCTGGTCTGATTTTGCAGAGGAGTCGTATTATGACAGGAGACGAGAGTCATTATGTGGAAGCAATTTACCCATTTAATTAACTCAATCCACTAAAGCATATCCCAATGACCCATATCATCCTTGTTACGACCACCGAGCTAGTAGTAATGGTGTCCGGTCGGGTTTCCGGAACCCGGAGAATGGTGTTCGGGTCGGGTTTCCAGAACTTTGAGTTCCCAGAGATTTCTCTCTCTCTCTCTCTCTCTCTCTCTCTCTCTCTCTCTCTCAAGCAAGTAGTGCGTTGTTTGTCACAGTGGTATTAAATGAACAAGTTTAAGGGGCGTGATTATATGTTTTGACTAAGTATTTTGGTGGTGTGTTTGACACTTTGACCCAAATGGAAGAAGTAGGGGAGAAGAAGTGGTTTATTCATTAGAAAAATGACTTGGTTGATAAATGATGACTTGGCTGGTGACCAGCTCCAAAGTGAGACGAAATTCAAAACGTTAGGGTAAAAGGTGAACAAAATTTTGTTCGATGATTAAATTTGTAAATGGTGACAAGTTCGATACAGTTATAAGTGATTAGCCCTTTTTTATTTTTTTTTTTAATTTTATTTTATTATTATTATATTTTCTAATCAACATCCGAAAATATACATACATCGATAGTTCGATACAAATCTCAACCTCCATGACAAAAAGGTCGGAAACTTGTATAAATTGAGACTTTGAAGCATCAACATTATACAAATATGAAAAAGATGAAGGTCGATACGTTTGCAAGTGATTAACCATTTTTCTTTATTTTCTATAATCAACATCGCGACAATATACATACATATATAGTTTGATACAAATCTCAATCTCCATGACAAAAACTTTGGAAACTTGTATAAATTGAGAGTTAGTAGCATCAGACCTTGTTTTTTCTCCTTAGACAAAATTCCACGCTACAAACCAACAACATTATACAAATAACAATTTATATAAGCATATGCACCACACTATATTAGGAGGCAAACTTCCCCTCCTTGATCAATGTGGGATTGTAAAAAAGAGCTTTTTGCCTTTTTGAAAAGTAAGTGCACAAGTTGTTCTAGTTAAAGGATATTGCCGTAATTGAATATTAGTATTAATCTTCATTTACATATTGTTTTATTCTTTTCAAGTTAAAAATTCATACTAAACCCAAATACACTTATAATAACTGATTGTTCACTAGTGCACTTGGAGTGGGATATCCTCCATGTTTGTTAATAAGGTATACTTTTCGTTTGTGTTTCTTATTAGAAGATAAATAGGTCCAAGCCCGGTTTTGTAGGCTTCGAGTCCATTTATCTTTAATAGTAAACATGAAAATGTAAACCCTATAGGTATCATGTCTTTATTAATAACTATTTATAATGATACAATAAATGAAAACTTATTCATAAACTCAAATGGACCCGAAGCTCAAAGACCGAGCTTGAGCCTATTTATCTTCTAATATTTATGAGTAAATCTTTTGAAACAAAAATGAGTTGCCTTGCATGTATAAATTAACCAGACTCGCTCGTTAGTTCATGATAGTTTCTTGTCTTGAACCGCTTTCTGAAAAACCATTTGTCGAATAGTTGTTGAGCAAACTATGCTCATTTCTAAGGCACAATGACTAATCTATAACATTTCGTATTTGCAATCATTAACTGACTAAAATCATCTTTGTTTGCCTTTTTTTTAACATTCCTTTTGTTTGCCTTTTATAAAGCAATAATGGTGAAATAGTGAAATATATGCACTGATTTATTTATATATATATATATATATATATATATTAAAGATGTATCTTTAGCCTTATTAATTACTTGTAATGTAATCGGTGGAGTGATGTTGCATCTTGATCGACCTCAATTTGTTTTGCTTCGTATGAACTAAATATAATTGGTAGGTCTAAAATGGATTTGAGTGAGTGGTTTTATCTTACGCTAAACAAACGTACACACTCTTCTTATGTCAACTCGTTAAACCAACATATATAGATGGTATAAAAGATGACTTCTGATTATCTGAGTCGTTTAATAACCAAGATCCGTTATTACAAAGAAAAATATATTTGCCACAATTAGCAACAAACTTACATATAGAATTCAAAACGACAAAAACTTAAGACCTCGGGTGAATTGATGAAATAAGAGGTCAGCTCCTAATATCTTGTGTTAATCAAGAACCAACATCGCATTTTCATTGACACAATACACACTACACTATATTAAGAAGCAAAATTTCCTTTCTTTTATCTATGTGGGACTGAAAAACTTAGAGCACATTTCAGAAAAAAAAAAAGCTATTCTAGCTAGAGACATAACACCTTAATTTGTTGGCAAAGTATTATGAAACTTTATAAATTGTTACTCCCTCCATCCCTAAATAAATGTCCAGTTAAACTGGTTTAACTTTAACCTTAAATATTTTTTTGTGTTATATAATACATGATAAAAAAAATTTATACCATTTAAAAATATATTTAAAACTCAATCCATTCATATATTTTGCATTAAATATAATATAACACCCACAAAAATAGTTAAGGTCAAAGTTGAACCAGTTTGACTTTGAAAAGTCAAACTGGACATTTATTTAGGGACGGAGGTAGTATATTCTTTTCAAGCACTAATAAAATCGACACCAAACTCAGATATGGTTATTTATCGAGAGTGCAATTGGAGTTGGATATCCTCCATAGATGTGGTACTCTAAAACCCGCACAACAATTTGTCCTAAAGATAAATTGTTTCATAAATTTGGTTTTAAAATGATATATCTTATACTTTTGGTTTTGTTTAAGTTTATTTAATAAAAGTTACAAGTGTTTTTGTTCATGTTTATTTATGGTTAAAAATTATACATGTTCAGTTCATTTATATTAAAGTCAATTGTAAGCAAGATTATTATTGTAACTTTTTATAAACAATGCTTGAAGGATAGTGAGAGGTACTACTATTAATGTGAATGTGAACCGGTTAAACTAAATAAAACAAGGCAAAAAAATGAAAGATACAAATTGTAGCATTAAACTGATTTTCTAGGTACTGTTTACATCGCTTATAGATGAACCAGTCAAAAGTCAGCATGTTTGACCAACCCGGTATAAACGGTACCATTTTTTGTTAGACATCCATTTTTTATTTTTGTCAATTTTACTCTCGCGAAATTAGGTTTTAAAAGAAATTTCATTCTTAGGCTTTAAAAAACAAAATTAATATTTCATTCTTCTCAAAATTAGTGTTTACCTTTTAAGTGCACAAAGTTTTAAGAAATTTTCTAACAAAATTTTGTATCAATCAAACATCATTTACGCTCATTCAACTCTCATTTGATTGGTTATAATTCAAAATGAACATTTATTTTAAAACACCATAAAAGGAAGAAAAAAAAAAGACAAAATTACACGGATGGTCCCTGTGGTTTACTCGGATTGCAAGTTTATTCCCTAAGTCAAAATAATTACACCAGAGATACCTAATTTTGGAAACTTGTCACCCTTTTAGTCCCTAAATTGGATGACCGTTAGTTTATCCGTTAAGTTATTTGCACCGTTAGTCCTCCGTTAATATTTTTTTTGCACCGTTAGTCCTCATTTTCTAAAAAAGTCCTCATTTTTTGCACCGTTAGTCCCTCCGTTAATATTTTGCACCGTTGTCAATCTTTTTACGTTTTCGTCCATTTTTTAAAGTTCTCGTCTGTTTTTTTAACATTTTCATCTATTTTTTACGTTTTTGTCAATCTTTTTACGTTTTCGTCCATTTTTTATGTTCTCATCCGTTTTTTAATATTTTCGTCTATTTTTTTACGTTTTCGTCCGCTTTTTTACATTTTCGTCCATTTTTTTACGTTTTCATCTGCTTTTTTACGTTTAGTCCGCTTTTTTTACATTTTCGTCCGTTTTTTTACGTTTTCGTCCGCTTTTTTACATTTTCGTCCATTTTTTTNTTTTTTTTTTTTTTTAATTTAATTAATCATTAAATGTTTTTCTGTGAGTTGTAATTTGAAGTTTAGTTTAACGAAAGTGTTCGTTTTAAAGAAAATGAAATAAAAAAAAAATAAAAAAAAAATTCTGACACACATGTACCTATAATCTAGTTATATTGGGAATTATTTATTTATTTTAAATTACACGGATGGTCCCTATGGTTTACTCGGATTGCAAGTTTAATCCCTAAGTCAAAATAAGTACACCAGAGATACCTAATTTTGGAAACTTGTTACCCTTTTAGTCCTTAAATTGGATGACCGTTAGTTTATCCGTTAAGTTATTTGCACCGTTAGTCCTCCGTTAATATTTTTTTGCACCGTTAGTCCTCATTTTATAAAAAAAGTCCTCATTTTTTGCACCGTTAGTCAATCCGTTAATATTTTGCACCGTTGTCAATATTTTTACGTTTTCGTCCATTTTTTAACGTTCTCGTCCGTTTTTTTAACGTTTTCATCCATTTTTTTTATGTTTTTGTCAATCTTTTTACGTTTTCGTCCATTTTTTTATGTTCTCGTCCGTTTTTTAATATATTCGTCCATTTTTTTTATGTTTTCGTCCGCTTTTTTACATTTTCGTCCATTTTTTTACGTTTTCATCTGCCTTTTTTACGTTTTAGTCCGCTTTTTTTTACATTTTCGTCCGTTTTTTTTACGTTTTCGTCCATTTTTTTACATTTTCGTCCATTTTTTTACGTTTTAGTCCGTTTTTTACATTTTCGTCCGTTTTTTTACGTTTTCGTCCGCCTTTTTACATTTTCGTCCATTTTTTTACGTTTTCATCTACTTTTTTACGCTTTAGTCCGCTTTTTTTACATTTTCGTCCGTTTTTTTACGTTTTCGTCTGTTTTCTTATATTTTTATCCGTTTTTTTACGTTTTCGTCCGCTTTTTAACGTTTTCGTTTGTTTTCTTATGTTTTTATCCGTTTCGCCATTTTTTTACGTTTTCGCCTATTTTTTTTTATTAGGTAAGTATACTAAAAGAAAATTTGACATTTGATAAAAATGTTTCTGTGTCGATTTTAAATCACGATTTTGACCCCGTTCTGGTCTGAATCATCAAAAGTGTAAAACATGAAAGTTGTCCGGAATGATGTTTTATATCACTCGCGAGATTTTAACCAGAAAATGCAAAACAAGGACTGTTTACTACCAAAACTTAAGCTATTTTTTTACAGCACTTGTTTTGCATTTTTCTTAGTAAACAGCCTTTGTTTTGCATTTTCTGGTTAAATTTCGCAAGTCTTGATATAAAACATCATTCTGGACAACTTCCGTGTTTTACACTTTTGATGATTCAGACCAGAAAGGGGTCAAAATCGTGATTTAAAATCAACACAAAAACATTTTTATCAAATATCAAATTTTCTTTTAGTATACTTATCTAATCACAAAAAAATAGGCGAAAACGTAAAAAAATGGCGAAAACGGATAAAAACAAAAGAAAACAAACGAAAACGTAAAAAAGCGGACGAAAACGTAAAAAACCAGATAAAAACATAAAAAAAACAGATGAAAACATAAAAAGGCTGACGAAAACGTAAAAAAACTGACGAAAATGTAAAAAAATCGGACTAAAACGTAAAAAAGCAGATGAAAACATAAAAAATGGACGAAAATGTAAAAAAGCGGATGAAAACGTAAAAAACGGACGAAAATGTAAAAACAAGCGGACTAAAACGTAAAAAAGCAGATGAAAACGTAAAGAACGGACGAAAATGTAAAAAAGCGGACGAAAACGTAAAAAATGGACGAAAATATTAAAAAACGGACGAGAACATAAAAAAATGGACGAAAACGTAAAAAAGATTGACAAAACCGTAAAAAAAATGGATGAAAACGTTAAAAAAACGGACGAGAACGTTAAAAATGGACGAAAACGTAAAAAGATTGACAACGGTGCAAAATATTAACGGAGGGACTAGCGATGCAAAAAATGAGGACTTTTTTAGAAAATGAGGACTAACGGTGCATAAAAATATTAACGGAGGACTAACGTCGCAAATAACTTAACGGATAAACTAACGATCATCCAATTTAGGGACTAAAAGGGTGACAAGTTTCCAAAATTAGGTATCTCTGGTATACTTATTTTGACTTAGGGACTAAACTTGCAATCCGAGTAAACCACAGGGACCATCTGTGTAATTTTGTCAAAAAAACATTTATTTTGAGACAAAAGGAGCAGTAATTTATATGCGCTTTCATGAATATGAACTACAAAGTACTAACATCTAAGAGGCAAAAAGAGTAGCATATCAAATATTCTCATGTTACTGCTATGTATAAAAGAATCACATATACTCTATTTGTCTTAAAATATTTTTCTTGTTTTGACCTTTTGATTTTTTTATTTTTATTTTTATTTATTATCTTTTTTTTCTCAACTTTGACCTTAAGTATTTTTGTTTGTATTATACAATACTTGATAAAAATTATACCAATGAAAATACATTTAAAACTCAATCCATTCTTATATTTTGCATCAAGTATTATATAATACAAAACAAAACAATTAATTGTCAAAATCGAAAAAAGAAAGCTTTAAAAAGTCAAAATAAAATAATTATTTGAAACTGACGAGGTGAATCTTAAAAAAGTTGATAACTTATATAAATTAATATTTCATATCAACACATGCTAATATATCTTTTAATTTACCATACTTAGTTACCAAAGCAGGAGGCACTTATGGCTCGCAGCCATGGCGCCAACCCACCAGCCTAACTTATAACGCCACCACGACACCAAGCCTCTTGCCATAGGGTCTAACGTCGTACCCACCAGCTTAGCGATAGGTAATTTATTGAGCCAACAATATTCTTTACAAAACACAAAATTCCTATTTTCCTCTTTTATACACAAAACTCCAAGACATTTTTTGGCCCACGAATACTTTAGAACACCATAAAGAATATAAGACTCTCAATTATAATAGATAAAAAAAGTTAGAAAGTTGTATAAATTGACAGATACTATCATCCCAAATTATTTTTTCCTTTTCTTCTCTTTAAACAATATGCAATGCTAGTAAGCACCAATATAATACCAACCTCAACTTATATAAAACATCTACACGAATGTATATGACTAAGCAAAACTTTTTCTCTTTACCCTATGTGGGATTCAAAACTTAAAAGTTTTAAAAAAGCAAGTTCAAATGACATAATGTATTGGTTGACGTAATCAAATACTCCTTCCGTCTCAAAATTATTGTCCGTAGAAAAAAAAAAAAAAAAAAAAAGAAGCCTACAGTTGAAAAAAAGTATGGAACATTATAATTTTTAACCAATCAAATATCATCCTCACCCGCTAAACTCTCTTTTGTTTGATTAACACAAGATGAAAACTATTATTTTAAGATTTTTGTAAAATAAAAATGAAGAATATATTTTTGAAATAGAGTGCGTATTATCTATGCTCTCTTTTCAACTCGATGTCTTATCAAGCTAGGGTAAAATGATACCATAATCAAATACAACTGGAATTGGACAACCTCCCAGGAAGGGTAGCTCTATCAGTGACATAACACTTTACCGCACATAAAAAATGTTGGGATAATTTGGTAAAAAGTAGATGTCAAATACTTTTTTTGTGTAGTTTTTGTTAATTTGTGCTATAATCAGCTGGTTAGTGTGATATTGCTAATTTTGTTGGGATAGTTTTTGTTAACAAAAAGACAAACTTGCAGATAACCACACTTTGTCAATTACTATATATTTGAAGCGATTATAGCAAAGTAAGTCATTATATTCAGTGCAGATATATTGTGTATTATGGCTCGTGAGCATGTTTAGTAACTCAGTGTCTTTTATTTTGATCTTGGCAAATCAATAGAAATGCTAATATTCTAAAAATGAGACCATACGATCAACATCCGACAATATACATACATCGAACTTTCGATAAAAATCTCAACTTCCATGACAAAAAGTTTGGAAACTTGTATAAATTGAGACTTTGAAGCATCAACATTATACAAATATGAAAAAGATGACAAGTTCGACAATATACATACATCGATAGTTTGATACAAATATCAACCTCCATGACAAAAAGTTTGGAAACTTGTATAAATTGAGAGGTAATAGCATCAGACCTTGTTTTTTCTCCTTAGACAAAATTCCACGCCACAAACCAACAACATTATACAAATCACAATTTACATAAGCATATGCACCACAGTATATTAGGAGGCAAACTTTCACCTCCTTATCGATATGGGATTGTAAAAAAGAGCTTTTAGCCTTTTTGAAAAGTAAGTGTACAAGTTGTTCTAGTTTAAAGGATTCAACAATAATAATACCATTGTTGCCGTAATTGAATATTAGTATTAATCTTCATTTACATATTGTTTTATTCATTTCAAGTTAAAAATTCATACTAAACCCAAATACACTTATAATAACTGATTGTGCACTTGGAGTGGGATATCCTCCATGTTTGTTAATAAGGTATACTTTTCGTTTGTGTTTCTTATTAGAAGATAAATAGGTCCAAACCCGGTTTTGTAGGCTTCGAGTCCATTTATCTCTAATAGTAAACATGAAAATGTAAACCCTATAGGTATCATGTCTTTATTAATAACTATTTATAATGATACAATAAATGAAAACTTATTCATAAACTCAAATGGACCCGAAGCTCAAAGACCGAGCTTGAACCTATTTATCTTCTAATATTTATGAGTAAATCTTTTGAAACAAAAATGAGTTGCCTTGCATGTATAAATTAACCAGACTCGCTCGTTAGTTCATGATAGTTCCTTTGTCTTGAACCTCTTTCTGAAAAACCATTTGTCCAATAGTTGTTGAGCTAAACCTATGCTCATTTCTAGGGCACAATGACGAATCTATAACATTACGTATTTGCAATCATTAACTGACTAAAATCATCTTTGTTTGCCTTTTTTTTTCTTCACATTCCTTTTGTTTGCCTTTTATAAAGCAATAATGGTGAAATAGTGAAATATATGCACTGATTTATTTATGTATTAAATACGTATGTTTAGCCTTATTAAGTACTTGTAATGTAATCAGTGGAGTGATGTTGCATCTTGATCGACCTCAATTTGTTTTGCTTTGCTTTGTATGAACTAAGTATAATTGTTAGGTCTAAAATGGATGTGAGTGAGTGGTTTTATCTTACGCTAAACAAACATACACGCTCTTCTTATGTCAACTCGTTAAGCCAACATATATAGACGGTATAAAAGATGACTAATGCTTATCTGAGTCGTTGAAAAATATATTTGCCACAATTATCAACAAACTTACATATAGAATTCAAAACGACAAAAACTTAAGACCTCGGGTGAATTGATGAAATAAGAGGTCAGCTCCTAATATCTTGTGTTAATCAAGAACCAACATCGCATTTTCATTGACACAATACACACTACACTATATTAAGAAGCAAAATTTCCTTTCTTTTATCTATGTGGGACTGAAAAACTTAGAGCACATTTCAGAAAAAAAAAAAAAAAAAGCTATTCTAGCTAGAGACATAACACCTTAATTTGTTGGCAAAGTATTATGAAACTTTATAAATTGTTATATTCTTTTCAAGCACTAATAAAATCGACACCAAACTCAGATATGGTTATTTATCGAGAGTGCAATTGGAGTTGGATATCCTCCATAGATGTGGTACTCTAAAACCCGCACAACAATTTGTCCTAAAGATAAATTGTTTCATAAATTTGGTTTTAAAATGATATATCTTATACTTTTGGTTTTGTTTAAGTTTATTTAATAAAAGTTACAAGTGTTTTTGTTCATGTTTATTTATGGTTAAAAATTATACATGTTCAGTTCATTTATATTAAAGTCAATTGTAAGCAAGATTATTATTGTAACTTTTTATAAACAATGCTTGAAGGATAGTGAGAGGTACTACTTGTGAATGTGAACCGGTTAAACTAAATAAAACAAGGCAAGAAAATGAAAGATACAAATTGTAGCATTAAACTGATTTTCTAGGTACTGTTTACATCGCTTATAGATGAACCAGTCAAAAATCAGCATGTTTGACCAACCCGGTATAAACCGGACCATTTTTTGTTAGACATCCATTTATTATTTTTGTCAATTTTACTCTCGCGAAATTAGGTTTTAAAAGAATTTTCATTCTTAGGTTTTAAATGACAAAATTAATGGTATTTCATTCTTCCCAAAATTAATGTTTACCTTTTAAGTGCACAAAGTTTTAAGAAATTTTCTAACAAATTTTGTATCAATCAAACATCATTTACACTCATTCAATTCTCATTTGATTGGTTATAATTTAAAATGAACATTTATTTTAAAACACCATAAAAGGAAAAAAAAAGAAAAAAAACATTTATTTTGAGACAAAAGGAGCAGTAATTTGTATGCGTTTTCATGAATATGAACTACAAAGTACTAACATCTAAGAGGCAAAAAGAGTAGCATATCAAATATTCTCATTTTACTGCTATGTATAAAAGAATCACATATACTCTATTTTTCTTAAAATATTTGTCTTGTTTTGACCTTTTGATTTTTTTATTTTTATTTTTATTTATTATTTTTTTCTTTTTTCAACTTTGACATTAAGTATTTTTGTGTATTATACAATACTTGAAGAAAATTATACCAATGAAAATACATTTAAAACCCAATCCATTCTTATATTTTGCATCAAGTATTATATAATACAAAAGAAAATAGTTAATGTCAAAATCGAAAAAAGAATGCTTTAAAAAGTCAAACAAAATAATTATTTGAGACGGGCGAGGTGAATCTTAAAAAGTTGATAACTTATATAAATTAATATTTCATACCAACACATGCTAATATATCTTTTAATTTACCATACTTAGTTACCAAAGCAGGAGGCACTTATGGCTCGCAGCCATGGCGCCAACCCACCAGCCTAACTTATAACGCCACCACGACACCAAGCCTCGTACCATAGGGTCTGACATTGTACCCACCAGCCAAGCGATAGGTAATTTATTTTTGTGTCTTTTGTATTTGTGTTGAGCCTTGATATATAGGCCTAATAAAGGGGTCTAATGGTGGACCTAAGGCTTTAAATACTTGTACAGTGCATGCACTGTACAAGTATTTAAAGCCTTAGGTCCACCATTAGGCCCCTTTATTAGGTCCACCAAACATTTTCCATTTGTGTTTTATTGGGTTATGTATGTGCCAGAGTTGTCCTAACACCAACTATTCCAAACGCCAATTTTCGGAAGGAGGCTGTTTTGTGTTGAGTTATAAGTTTTGTTGTTATATTAAAAAGTACTGAATTGATAACACTTTTTCTCTCATACACGAGTCTATGGCCCCAAAAGTACATGATGCTCTAATACACTAACACCAACTTATAAAAGAAATCAACATATATAAGTAGCAAACTTTATCGTCTTTGATCCATGTGGGATTGGAGACTTAGGGCCCGTTTGGTTTGTAGATGAGTTTAGATTAGGATATGAATTTAAATGTAAAGTTGTAGATTATGATTTGGATTTTGATTTGATGTAGAAGAGAGAAAATAATATAACTAATTGATAAAGAATATATATTTTTTTTTTTTTTTTTTTTTTTTTTTTTTTTTTTTTTTTTTTTTTAAAAAAAATATGATAGAGTGGAAAGTGAAAAAATTGGGCAGATAGTATAAAGTCATGTATGTGAAGATTTTTCAAATATTAGGGCCCGTTTGGTATGGGGCAGTAACTTTAGGATTTGGGTTATGATGTGAAAACCCATGTTTGTTTTGAAAGTATACTTTGTAAATTGGGAACCATCCCCAATGGTCCCACACTTTTCAAAAGTAGGGGGAGGGTTGGGGTTTTATAATTATTCATGTTTTTTGTGGGTCATACTCAACTATACTCTCATTTATCTATATATTTATTTTTAATAATAATATTTTTTTATTACAAAAATATTATATAAAATAATTAATACTATTAAATATTATTTTCTCTTTCTTACATCAAATCAAAATCCAAATTCTAACCTACAACTTTATATTCAAATCCAAATCATAATCTAAACCCATCTACAAACCAAACGGGCCCTTAGCTTTCTAGTGGAGATCATGCCCAATTTTTAATCTCAAATGTGAACCAATTTATGTTTCAAGGTCACATCACAAGAAAACCCATGATAAAGTAGTGAACCAAACTGGCCCTTACTTTTTAGAAATGTTACTTTTAGTCTTTAAATCCGTTTGTAGGTTTTTTTTTTTTTTTTTTTTTTTTTTTTTTTTTTTTTTTAATGACAAAATTGGTACCCAAACTCGAATAAGTTTATTTACTAAAATTTATTTGAGTTACATATACAGTACACTTTATCCCCAAGATAAAATAGTAAGCAAAATAGTTTAAGAATATACCGTATGATCTCAGTACTTTAGTTTGTATCGAGGACAAACTCAATCACATTTATAAAAGATTAACCGAAAGCTTATATACAACTTTGATGAACTACTTCTCTTGTTTGGTGTCAATTGGTTAAACTTATATAGAATATAGTTGTCGAGTATTTAAACATCACATGACTCCAACTATCAATAGTAATAACATGATCAGCAAGAAGTATTCAAATTCAGTAAATCCGTTATATAATCCGTTCTGTTGAAATGAATAGTCAGTATAAGTCTTAAAAAACATAACTTGCATTTTTTTTTTCTTTCGAAGCTATGAAAAAATCATACCAAACTCATACACGGTTATAATCGTACATATATAAACGCAATTTATCAAGAAACAGTCGAAAGTATGTTCATCATACGATACTACCTTAGAATTCGCAGTTAGATAATGTGCTTACTACATCAGAAATATCAAAGTCAGCAAAAGCTGAGTACTAAATAGTTGAAAGACTTCAACGTATAGCAAAACACATATGTATATCGAAGGTTACAAAACAAGTTATAAAAAGTTGACAACCTGTATGAATTTAGTGTACTCTCACTTTCATGATGGTATATTTATGTATACCATCATAATAGGTGAATACAACTACATAATACTTATTTCAACTTATGTGATTCATCTACACCTGAGTATATAACCAAACAATATTTCTTGGCTTCGACCTATGTGGGACAAAGTTCATATAAGTTATGAAAATAAGTTGCTTAAAGACGAAACACAATAATCAAATATTTTCTCTTCATATATTTTTTTTCTTCTTTTATAGCTATTGAAAGATTTTTTTTTTTGAACGGCAACTTTTATTAGAAAACTAGCAAGGAGCTAGAACAATTACAAAGCAATCAAGTAAGGATGTTGAAGCCAATTATCCCATCTAAACTTAGTTTTACTTCTATATAAACTCCAATTGAAACAACAAGAAACAATATCATCAAACAAAACATCTTTACGAGGCTTTTGGGTGGCAAAAAGGAGTTGATTACGGAAGTTCCACAAGCTCCACCACGACACATAAAAAACGCCTTTCAGAACCCCTTTAATCTTAGAGCCCAACCGGATAGAATTAAACCACTCCAACCAATCCGAATAAGAACCAACTGGGATCCAAGACAGGTTCCACCAACGACATATAAGCCGAGAAATAGATGTTGCCACTTCGCAGCTAAAGAACAAATGGGACGTATCTTCATACGAAACATTACAGACCGGGCAAAGAGTAGAAGGAACCTGAACTCCACGTCTGACAAGATTAGACCGAGTGGGAATGCGGTCAAGGTAAAGTTTCCACGCGAAAATATTTACCTTAATAGGAATAGACTTGATCCATCTCGTAGCAACGTTCACTTTTGGAAGAAAAACTTCATCTAAAAGATCACGAGCGTCNAACTTTTTAGATATTTTTTCAATTTTTTTTTTATTAAATATAAGCTTAAACGAAGAAATAATCTAAGACAAACATCTCTAAAATCACTTTGGACTCGTTTCACTCTATCATTAGAAAAAGATTAAAAATATATACAATGCGAAACAAACAATCACAACAAGATCGTTTCACCATTTTCGTTAAGACCGTATTTCACTCCACCGTTAACCACTTTAACACCTTCATTGTAGGTTTCAAATTAGCTTCTGATTTCACATTAAAGCCGGTCAGAACGAAGATACTTTAAGGGAAATTAGGGAACGATTACAAGGAGCTTGAAGCTGAGCCGAAGAAAATGTCATCTTTAAATGGTTGAACTTGTAAATAAAAGGAGACAATTTTTGAATTTAAAATGATAAAAGTTGAGAAGCTATATGACTTGGTATCGAGTTGTGTTGGTTGCTACTAGTTATAAAGCCCGCGCACGCGCGTTATTTTTTTATTTTTTATTTTTTTTATTATTTTTTTAAAATTTTTTTGAAATAATTATTTAAAAATTTTAATCCTATTGTTAACTACATCTTATCTATATTTTTTGTATTTATTTTCTACTTGTGTTGTGGATAAATATAAAATGTTACCTAATAAGAAATAATCTTTTTTTTTTAAATATCTTATCAATATTTTTTGTATTTATCTTCTACTTGTGTTATGGATAAAATATAAAATGTTACTTAATAAGAAAATATTTTTTTTTAAATAAAATTATTACTAAATAAAGTATGGTTCCAAATGAAAAATTCCGAATAGGGGTATTGTTTTATTATACAAAAGATTAGATACGAGTTTTACAAAAGTAACCTTATTAAAAATTTGCTATATAGACATATAAGACCTTTTGTTGCGGTAATCAATATGTGGTTTATGTTCTTTTCACATAACGAACTCAGATGTTGTTATTTAGTGAAAATGCAATTATTGCTGAATAAGAAGTATGCATTTAGACTAAGGTTGTATTTTCACTGAGGCATTATGACAAATACGTAACATTTTCGAACAAGAAGGAACTCCATGGTCTAGAACCATTTTTCTAGTTGCAAATCATATATACTCGTTTTGACAAATTGCAGCCTTGGACCAGAAACAAATACTTAGGGGGCGTTTGGTTCGCAGTAAGTTTTGAAAGGAATTGTAATGTGTGAAAGGAATTGTAATTTGAATGAACTAGTTATAATACCTGTGCACGCATAGGGTTTTTAAAATTTCATTTTCATTATGTATTATTATCGATTAAGAAATAAATCACTTAACCTATTTCTATTAGTTTTACTTTGTGGGCTAAAAATAAAAAATCATATGTATATATGTTATAATCTACCTATTATTTTAAAAGAATGCTTTTGGATTTAAAATTATATTTTATTATTCAATCAAAATCACATGATGATACTTGACTTGCATGACATATTAGTGATATATGCTTTTAGTTTTGCAAACCCATGATATCAATTTACGATGTGTTTTGTAATTGTGGTATTTCTTTTACTTATATTTTCGTTAAAATATGTAGCATATTTAGATAGATTTGAAGATTGATTCATTTCCTTGATTATATAAATAACTGTCATACCATGTTTACTAAAGTACATTTTTTTTTTTTTGGAAAATTGCATTTTCATAAGTTTGTGTTATTTACTTCTCATGTTTGATTATAAAATTACCAAATTAACATAGATGCTTACACTATAGCTTATTTATTACATAAAGAGAAACAAAAAGAGATGTGATGGGTAGAACTCAAATTTAATCTTACGTTTATATCTAATGTATAAAAACAATTTTTCCCTGGGACCGAACTATATAAGGAAATTATAATTAGTTGTATAAGTAAATTATCAATGTATGAAAAAAATGACAAAGACCACATTCACAAGTCTTTTAAGATTGTTTGAATCCTTACCGACCTTTCACTTTAGTACAACTTTCTTTACAATTGGCATAGATCATCAAGGTAAAAGACACCATATTTTAGACCGTTGGTTGATACCCATAGTGTTATTAATGACAGCAAACACCTGCTAAGTTTCATTAACTCATTCAAATACACCTCCTAAGAATTCCTACTATAAAATTCCCATATAGGCACTAAAATATAGCTTTGGTACATTAAAATACATTCATGTACTATCTAAATCAGCAACTCAACTTAATTATACATTCATACCTTGAGCAGGCGTAGAAAATCTTTCTATGACAATCATTTGTTGATACTTAATCCTCTTATAAAAACGCACACAACAAATTGCATTGCACTTTAGTGTGTAATAAAATCATAAAACTGCAAAAACCACTTACATATTGCATTATAAAAGTTAGTTATAAAATCAAATAAGAAAACTTCATATTAGAACTAAAGGGGTGTTTGGTTATGCTTATTAAAGGTGCTTATTGGTTATTCAATTACCATAACACAAAGTTTATGATAAAGCTATAAGCTTTTTTGAGAAGCTTAGTAAAAAACCTCTGAACTCACAACTAATTCTATCATAGCTTAGTGTGTTTAAAGTAAAAACACAAATATTAAGTGTAGAAGTTTTCAATAAAACATATATAAAAAAAAAACAAAAAAAAAAGTTACTAAAAGTTGGTGTGTATAACAAAAAAGTTAAACCATAAAAAAGGTCTAAAAATTATCAGCTAGATAAGGCATAAGCCAAAGTTTTGTTGAGGTCTCTTCCAGATTCTATCGAGAAGCAAAAAGAGGTTAACACATAAACTATAAGTTTAGAAGAATGGTTGTATCTCACATTCGTGACTACCTACTTAATAAAAATATCGCAGTATAGTAACGTAATAACTTGATTAAAAACTATATATGCTTGCTTAATAATTCTCATATACATACTTTAATTCCTTTACAAAGACCAACTATTACGTTTTTTTTTTTTTTTTTTTTTTTTTTTTTTTTTTATTAGTGTGTTTAA
>LBNU01025487.1:85361-94704 GCA_014162995.1 Artemisia annua
GATATTTACCGTTTTCATTTTCACTCAGGTCATACCATATGTATGGTACATGGCGTTTGCTACATTTCCTGCTGGAATTATTGGTAAACCACCTTTACAAGTTTATTGTCTTTTGTTTGATGATTTAGTAAAATCACAATGTTTACGTATGTTTGGTTTGGAATATGCAGAGACTGGAGGATGGATGTATGCGAGTGAGAGACAAGTTACGAGATTGAGATTAGCGTACCTTAAAGCCGTTCTTACACAAGAGATTGGCGCTTTCGACACAGAATTGACAAATGGAAAAATTATTACTGGGATTAGTAATCACATGAGTATTATACAAGACGCTATTGGCGAGAAGGTAGTGATTTGTGCTTACACTTGTAGACTATTGTTTCATAAAAGATTTTTTGAAATGGATTGATAAGAGATATAGCAAAATAAGTTAGTTATCCATGGTTTTTACGAAATGCACAAATACAATCACACGGCTTGATCACGCTTGATAAGAGTTTCCGGTCCTAACTAGGCTGGTCAAGCGCTACTAACGGCTGGTTGTTGAATGTTGACCATCTCTAACCGGCCCGGGTCTTAAGTATAAATCTTTGTTAGGTTTTTTAAGATGTACGAAACGCATGAAAACTGTTTAAGTTCAAACATAGTTTTAATATAAACAACGTCTATTAATTTAGTTATATTAACAGAAGTGTAAGTTTAAAAAAAAGACATCAAATTTGTTATACTCCGTATAAAGCACAAACGCATACAAATTTACATTCATATATTAATTTAGCTTTATGCCCGGCCATTCGGGCCTAACCTGTCTGAGGACAGATCCTAACCGGCCTTTAATATCAAGACCGGTTGCAACAAGCAGTCCTAACGAACCGCACCTAGAGGGACCAGGCTTTTTGGGTTCGGGTTGGGCCAAGCCTAGGAGTGGTCTCAGGCTAAAAAGTGCGTGTGCATCTTTAATTTGCTATAATCTATGGTTATTGAAATTTCCTCCTATACACAGTTGGGCCATTTTTTATCATGCTTCGCCACCTTCTTTACTGGAGTTGTAATCGCTTTCATATCATGCTGGGAAGTGTCACTCCTCACCTTGTTGGTTGTTCCTATGATTCTTATCATTGGAGCAACTTATACAAAGAAAATGAACTCTATATCGGCCACAAAAGCAACATACCTTGCAGAAGCCACAGCAATGGTGGAACAGGTAAAGACTCGTCTATAAGTATTTATAACTCATGAACTCTTTTATTCCAAACGTGTTTTAAGACTTATTAACTTTGATGGCTTGCAGACAGTTTCTCAAATTAGGACAGTGTTCGCTTTCGTTGGAGAGAACTCTGCAATAAAATCTTTCTCTGAGTGCATGCAAAGACAACTAATTATTAGCAAAGGAGAAGCACTGATTAAAGGAGTTGGAACCGGCGTATTTCAAACAGTGACATTTTGTTCTTGGGCTCTGATCGTGTGGATTGGAGCCATTGTTGTTGTAGCCAAACGAGCTCAAGGAGGGGATGTAATAGCTGCTGTGATGAGCATACTCTTTGGAGCCATGTAAGAATCAAATCAAATTTTAACATTTATAAAGGTGGTAAAACGGGTTGACTTAAAACATGTCAAAATGGGTCGATTCGGATTGGTTTGCCCACAAATACCTTAAAAATTAATCATAATAATACATTAGTGAAACATGAATATAAAACAGTTTTACTTCAATAATAATATAATCGTTTTACTAAAAGACTTTAAAACTTGTAACTGGTTTGACACATTTTCCTCTTAGTGAAAATTTTAATGTGACCCGTTTCCCTTCTAACATTTTTATTATATGACAAATTTGACATGTTTGAGCTAAGTCATTGACTCGGGAATGCTACCTTAATATATTATATACAATATGCGTATTCATCAAGCCATTTCCTTGTGTGTTACCAGATCAATCACATATGCAGCACCCGATATGCAAATTTTCAATCAAGCAAGAGCTGCAGGAGAAGAAGTGTTTGATGTAATTGACAGAAAGTCTGCTATCAGTTATGATTCAAAAGGAGAGACGCTTGAAAAGATTAATGGAAACATTGAGATTCGTAATGTACATTTTGCTTACCCGTCACGCCAAGAAAAAATGATCCTTCAAGGATTCTCGTTATCCATCCCGGCAGGAAAGGTTGTGGCTTTAGTGGGTAGTAGCGGGTGCGGGAAAAGCACCATCATTTCTCTCTTACCAAGATTTTATGATCCCGAAAAAGGTTTGCATCCAACCAACCATCATAGGCAGGGTCAAGTTCACACAAAGTCTATTTTAAAATCCTGGATAAAAAGTGTTTCAGGTCAACCCGGCCCGTACGAAAAATTTACCACTTACCTCATATTGCTTCATTTTAATTATAGGGTACTAAGAACAACATATTTAGAATCAGAGCTAATTCATNGGCTTGCAGACAGTTTCTCAAATTAGGACAGTGTTCGCTTTCGTTGGAGAGAACTCTGCAATAAAATCTTTCTCTGAGTGCATGCAAAGACAACTAATTATTAGCAAAGGAGAAGCACTGATTAAAGGAGTTGGAACCGGCGTATTTCAAACAGTGACATTTTGTTCTTGGGCTCTGATCGTGTGGATTGGAGCCATTGTTGTTGTAGCCAAACGAGCTCAAGGAGGGGATGTAATAGCTGCTGTGATGAGCATACTCTTTGGAGCCATGTAAGAATCAAATCAAATTTTAACATTTATAAAGGTGGTAAAACGGGTTGACTTAAAACATGTCAAAATGGGTCGATTCGGATTGGTTTGCCCACAAATACCTTAAAAATTAATCATAATAATACATTAGTGAAACATGAATATAAAACAGTTTTACTTCAATAATAATATAATCGTTTTACTAAAAGACTTTAAAACTTGTAACTGGTTTGACACATTTTCCTCTTAGTGAAAATTTTAATGTGACCCGTTTCCCTTCTAACATTTTTATTATATGACAAATTTGACATGTTTGAGCTAAGTCATTGACTCGGGAATGCTACCTTAATATATTATATACAATATGCGTATTCATCAAGCCATTTCCTTGTGTGTTACCAGATCAATCACATATGCAGCACCCGATATGCAAATTTTCAATCAAGCAAGAGCTGCAGGAGAAGAAGTGTTTGATGTAATTGACAGAAAGTCTGCTATCAGTTATGATTCAAAAGGAGAGACGCTTGAAAAGATTAATGGAAACATTGAGATTCGTAATGTACATTTTGCTTACCCGTCACGCCAAGAAAAAATGATCCTTCAAGGATTCTCGTTATCCATCCCAGCAGGAAAGGTTGTGGCTTTAGTGGGTAGTAGCGGGTGTGGGAAAAGCACCATCATTTCTCTCTTACCAAGATTTTATGATCCCAAAAAAGGTTTGCATCCAAAAAACCATCATAAGCAGATGTCGCAATTTCTACTCATTCAATAGGCTGAATTTTGCTATGTTTTTATCACTAACGGGTCAAATGGGCAAAATCCGATTTAGCACTATAATGGAGAGGGTCAAGTTCACACAAAGTCTATTTTAAAATCCTGGATAAAAAGTGTTTCAGGTCAACCCGGCCCGTACCAAATATTTACCGCTTACCTTATATTGCTTCATTTTAATACTAAGAACATATTTAGAATCAGAGCTAATTCATTTCTGATGTGCAGGTGAGGTGCTGGTTGACAACCGTAATGTTAAGGATCTTGACATAAAGTTCCTGCGCAAAAATATAGGAGCAGTTTCACAGGAGCCAGCACTCTTTGCTGGCACAATTAAAGACAACATGAAGGTAGGAAACAAAGATGCAGATGATGAACAGATCGAAAGAGCATCAACTATGGCGAACGCACATTCTTTCATATCCCAACTCCCAAATCAGTACTTAACAGATGTAAGTTGAATTGCCTGCGAGTTATTGCATAAAAATTAACCAACTTTGTTCCAATCTCTCATTCCCACTAACAAGCTTACAATGTTGATCTACAAAATAATCAGGTAGGACAGAGGGGCGTACAGATATCAGGTGGACAAAAACAGCGGATTGCTATTGCAAGAGCCATATTGAAAGATCCTCCGATTCTTTTGCTTGATGAGGCCACAAGTGCACTTGATTCAGAATCTGAGAAGCTGGTTCAAGATGCACTTGAGACTGCAATGAAAGGGAGGACAGTCATTCTAATCGCACACAGGATGTCAACAATTGTTAACGCAGACATGATTGTAGTTGTACAAAATGGACAAGTCATAGAGAGTGGAACACACAGTAACTTGCTACAAACAAGCGAGTTCTATTTTAACTTATTTAGTATGCAGAATATCAGCACGGAAGGTGAACCAAGGTCAGTATTGACTCCTATGCATCTAATAAGCTATATGTCTGAGAACAAAATGATTTCAGGTCAAAAAGTGTTTTCTTTGGCACTGGTAAGAAATGAGCTTGTTTTGATTGGCCCATAAAACCTTTTTCTATCGCTTTTAGTATTATATAAAATGATGTTCTTTCACAGCTCTATTCTAGGCAGAAAAAATTATTACTGATCAAAATGATGTCTTTTCACAGCTCCATAAACCACGTTAAAGAGACTGAAACAGCAGATCAACGGGTTTCTGAACAACCAGACCAACTCGATACGCCTATAGAAACTAACAAAACTGACAAAGATACTCCTAAACAAGACCAACAGTATGTAAGTGCGAAAAAAGATATATTTTTCAGAATCTGGTTTGGTTTAAACAAGCAAGAGCTCATTAAGATAGGTGTTGGCTCGTGTGCTGCTGCATTTTCTGGGATCTCAAAACCTGTTTTTGGCTACTTTATAATAACAATAGGAGTTGCATATTATAATGACGGAGCGAAAGAAAAAGTGGGTTGGTATTCATTACTCTTTTCTGCAATCGGTTTGCTTTCACTCTTTAGCCACACTTTGCAGCATTACTTTTATGGAGTAATCGGGGAGAAAGCAATGACAAATCTTCGACAAGCTTTGTATTCAGGTACTGCATTCATACCATTTACTTTTACATGAATGGGTCAGTTCAGCTTATGTATTAAAACCTCCTGAATCAACTTATATCAAGAATTAGATTATTATTGAAAGAAAACAACTTTTGGAAACATGCCTGACACATAAAAAAAATTCAGGAAAAAAACTCAAATATGGACCAGAAATTGTTTAAGTTAACCTGACCCGATCAGTACCAAAACATACAATCAGAACCCGTTTTGACACTATTAATCTATAAAAACAAGGTATTAGAACTTTTGGACAAATAAGTGTTTAGGGTCAACTTGACCTGACCTGCACCAAAAAGTACCCGTACTGACCCACCCATTTTCTGTCTATCCTATGCAAAAACTGACATCGCAATTTGTGTATCTTATAGCGGTACTCCGCAATGAATTAGCATGGTTCGACAAGCCTGAGAACAATGTCGGTTCCCTAACCTCACGAATCATCAACGAAACGTCCACAGTCAAGACCATAATTTCTGACCGCATGGCAGTCATTGTGCAATGCATTTCCTCAATACTAATAGCAACTATAGTTAGCATGATCGTTAACTGGCGAATGGGTCTGGTAGCTTGGGCTGTAATGCCATGTCACTTCATAGGAGGTCTAATTCAAGCTAAATCCGCTAAAGGATTTTCAGGCGACACTGCTGCAGCACATTCAGAAGTTGTTGCTCTCACTTCTGAATCAGCAACAAACATAAGAACCGTTGCTTCTTTCTGTCATGAAGAACACATACTAAATAGAGCTAAAACGTCTCTGGACAAACCGTTGAAAATAAGTAGAAAACAAAGCTTGTGGTATGGTTTTATTCAAGGTGCGTCACTTTGTTTATGGAACATTGCTCATGCTGTTGCTTTATGGTATGCAACGGTTTTAGTTGAAAGAAAGCAAGCGACTTTCAAAGACGGCATTCGGTCATACCAGATTTTTTCGTTGACTGTACCATCGATCACAGAGCTATGGACTTTAATCCCGACTGTAATATCAGCTGTCAGTGTACTGACTCCAGTCTTTCAAGCTCTAGACCGAAAGACAGATATTGAACCAGATGAACCCAATAACCCACCTAAAAAGATCATAGGAGACATCGAGTTTCAAAACATAAACTTTTGTTATCCGTTAAGGGCGGAAATCAAAATTCTTGATGATTTTAGCTTACGGATCAAAGCAGGGTCAAAGGTGGCTTTAGTGGGACCAAGTGGAGCAGGCAAGTCATCGGTTTTAGCCCTTCTGTTAAGATTCTATGTTCCATCACAAGGAATGATATTAATCGACGACCAAGATATAACAAAGTACAATTTGAGAAACTTAAGGAAACAGATAGGCCTAGTGCAACAAGAACCGCTGTTGTTCAGTTGCTCGATAAGAGACAACATATGTTACGGAACAGAAATATGTTCCGAGAGTGAAATCATAGAGGTGTCAAAAGAAGCAAACATTCATGAATTTGTAAGCAATCTGCCTGACGGGTATGACACCGTGGTTGGTGAAAAGGGGTGTCAGCTTTCTGGTGGACAAAAACAAAGGATTGCAATTGCCAGGACTTTGTTAAAGAAGCCGGCTATCATGCTTCTTGATGAAGCAACGAGTGCTCTTGATGCTGAGTCGGAACGATCAGTGGTAACTGCAATGGAGTCGATAAACAGGAATGAAATGACTACACAGGTTACGGTGGCACATAGGCTTTCGACTGTTGTGCATTCAGATACTATTGTTGTTATGGAGAAAGGTAGAGTGGTTGAAATGGGTACACATTCGAGTTTGGTAGCCGAATCGGAAGGAGTCTACTCGAGATTCTACAGGATTCAAAGCATGAAGTAGAACTTAACTTAGAAAAGGAGCTCGAGTAGCTTATATATCATATACTACATCCATCTGTTTCTTCCAGCTCATATACTACATCCATCTGTTTCTTCCAGCAAGTGTTGTAGTTGCTCGTTGACATCAGTTCTGTTCACGAGTTAGTAATTTTTGCGTAGGAATCAAGTTCACAGGAGCATGATAGTTTCTTCATCTTTTGTTGTTATATGTCAGGTAGGTCTGATAGGGACATTCTAGTGTTCAAAAATGTATTCACCAAATGGTTAGTTAAATCATCAATAAAAGGAAGATATTTATATGTTTTTTTATACCAGAAAAAATCATCAAAATATAACTTCTTGATCTAATGTAGTTACCTAAGATAACCCGTTTTCAAGCACCACGTCAGTATCACATTAGGAAACAAGCCAACGGGACAAATGATCAGCGGCATGGGCGGAGCTATTAAGGGACCGGGAAGGGTCCCGGCCCCTCTAGGCCTAAGCCCGTTAGTGTATATTTTCGCGATTTCATGTGTTAAAATTTTATTTTTTCCATCTCGGCCCTCCCATCTAATGTTCTTCCGGAAAAAAATTTGTTTCGGCCCTCCCAAGAAATTTTTTCTAGCTCCGCCATTTTCAGCGGTCAGTTAATCATTTGACAGGCTGCCAAATCAATTTATATGATTTCAGTCTAGAAAAGTCAGTTACCGAAACCAAAATTATATCAAATTTAGTTACATTTTACTGTATAATTTATACACTTACTTCTAGGAAATGACCACGAGATTGATATGGTACGCAGCCATGCTTATGATTTAAGCTGTCCCCAAAGAACGATTCCCATATATAGTTTTGCTCTCGTGATCCATTACACGAGCTTGAGAAAGTACCAAATACAGGATTTTGAACCCGCTACCTCCAAGATAACTAAATTAACTATAATTGCAAGTTTTCGGTTAAGGTTTAGGACTTCAAAATTTCAGCTGCAACTCTAAGCATGGATTCTATTTCTATTAAAAAATATCAGGGTCAAACATAAAGATGCTTCTTCTGCGACAAGGAGCCTCCAAAGGGAAGAGGAGTTAAAGATGGAGCTGCAAAAGCTATGGGAAAGGGTCCAGGTCGCAGAAGAAGCAGAGGAGCGACTTTGCGCACAACTTGGTGAACTCGAGGCTGAAACTGTTGATCATGCACAAGAGTACCAAGAACATCTAGTTTCGTTAATGGAACAACTTTCGGCTGCTCACAAGTTCATTGAATCAGCATCCAATGATCATTAGTGAGCGTTTTTCCTATGGTTTGTTAAATCATAGTTGGTGTGTAGCAATGCTGAGATTTAACATTGTAAATTATTAAGATGCTGTGTTGTTTGTTTGTTATTGTTGTTGTTTAATGTTATGAGTATCTGTTTGTAATCTGTAATAAAGGTATGTTGAAAGATTATCGATTTATATCAAATCGAATCTACAGCTTCTATTATGTTTTTGAATCAAAATTCAAAACAGCAAATGAACACATTAAAGGTGTGTTTGGCAAAAATTGCTGGTGCTGGCGCTGGTGCTGAAAAAGATTAAAAATGTAGTTCTTTTTTTTGTAGTAATGTTTGGCAAACTAGCTGTAATTATAGATTAAAAGTGTAAGATGACATAATTAGACATACAAATAACAAACTCAATATGAATAAGAAGGTTAAAATGGTAATTACACAAAAAATAATCTCTAGTCTTTCCTCATAAGTTGGTTGGATCAACTTTTAATTTTAGAGATTATTTTTCTTATAATCTTTCTTAATCTTATCAGCCAAACGATACTACTTTTTGGAAAAGAGTATTTTGTGAAAAAAAAAAGCTGTAGCCCCCATAATCTCCCAATAATCTGTGTCGCCAAACACAGCCTAAGTAACTATTGGATTAATATAGAAATAGGCATATTCTCATGTAAATCTTTAATGAGACCATCTTTTATTACATAAAAATGAATTGCTACTAAACCGTAAGTCTCTTCTCAATTTTTTTTTCTTCTTCTATGATCTCCAACCACCCTTCTTCACTTCTTTGTTCCTGCATGGCCAAAATTATACGATCCCGATTAATCTTCAAGCACCGAACACTACATCCTGGAGCTCGCGTCATTAAAATGACTATCTTATTATAATTATAAATCTTTAGTGTGACCTTTTCGTACCAAGGAAGGGACAATATTCTTGGCTTAAAATAATTCACTTCAAATACTATTAAGAACAAATACAAAATAGGAACATAACCACTAATCTTAAATGTTACCTTTTCAGGGTACCAAAGGGCAAGATTCATACCTTTGGTTTTGGACATGATCAAGAATCACAAGCCTTGGTCCAGGTGGGATATTTACATCTCGTAGAGCACTGATTCATACATTGCAAGGAAAACAATCATCAGTTAAGATATCGGAAAAAACTTCAATATGAAAAAACGTGAGTCAGATAGGTTCGGGTCAAAAGCAGTATTTTTGTACGAATCGGGTTGGCCCGGAACACTTT
>LBNU01025490.1:0-15308 GCA_014162995.1 Artemisia annua
AAGCATTAGGGACAACGGCTATCATCATGTAAAGGGCAATTGCTCTCATGTAGTGAGCAAGCGTTTAGCGACAATGGCTCCCATAAAGTAAGGTATAATTGCTCTCAAAGAGTGAGCCTTCAGGGACAATGGCTCTTATCATGTAAGGGACAAATTGCCCGCATAAAGTTAGCCTTTAGGAACAACGGATCTCATCATGTAAGTGTCAATTGCTCTTATCAAGTGCACAAGCATTAGGGACAACGGCTATCATCATGTTAAGGGCAATTGCTCTTATCAAGTGAGCAAGCGTTTAGGGACAACGGCTCTCATAAAGTAACGTACAATTGCTCTCAAATAAAGTGAGCCTTTAGGGACAACGGCTCTTATCATGTAAGGGACAAATTGCCCTCATAAAGTTAGCCTTTAGAAACAACGGATCTCATCATGTAAGTGAAAATTGCTATTATCAAGTGTGCAAGCATTCGGGACAACGACCATCATCATGTAAATCAAGTGAGCAAGCATTTAGGGACAACGGCTCCCATAAAGTAAGGTAAAATTGTTCTCAAAGAGTGAGCCTTTAGGGACAACGGCTCTTATCTTGTAAGGGACAAATTGCCCGCATAAAGTTAGCCTTTAGGAACAACGGATCTCATCATGTAAGTGTCAACTGCTATTATCAAGTGTGCAAGCATTAGGGACAACGGCTATCATCATGTAAAGGGCAATTGCTCTCATCAAGTGAGCAAGCGTTTAGGGACAACGGCTCCCATAAAGTAAGGTACAATTGCTCTCAAAGAGTGAGCCTTTAGGGACAACGGCTCTTATCATGTAAGGAACAAATTGCCTTCTTAAATTTAGCCTTTAGGAACAACGGATCTCATCATGTAAGTGTCAATTGCTCTTATCAAGTGTGCAAGCATTAGGGACAACGGCTATTATCATGTAAAGGGCAATTGCTCTCATCAAGTGAGCAAGCGTTTAGGGACAACAACTCCCATAAAGTAAGGTACAATTGCTCTCATAGAGTGAGCGTTTAGGGACAACGGCTCCTATCATGTAAGGGACAAATTGCCCTCTTAAAGTTAGCCTTTAGGAACTACGGATCTCATCATGTAAGTGTCAATTGCTCTTATCAAGTGTGCAAGCATGAGGGACAACAGCTATCATCATGTAAAGGGCAATTGCTCTCATCAAGTGAGCAAGCATTTAGGGAAAACGGCTCTCATAAAGTAAGGTATAATTGCTCTCAACAAGTGAGCCTTTAGGGACAACGGCTCTTATCAAGTAAGGGACAAATTGCCCTCATAAAGTTAGCCTTTAGGAACAACGGATCTCATCATGTAAGTGTCAATTGCTCTTATCAAGTGTGCAAGCATTAGGGACAACGGCTATCATCATGTAAAGGGCAATTGCTCTCATCAAGTAAGCAAGCGTTTAGGGACAACGGCTACCATAAAGTAAGGTAAAATTGCTCTCAAAGAGTGAGCCTTTAGGGACAACGACTCTTATCATGTAAGGGACAAATTAACCTCTTAAAGTTAGCCTTTAGGAACAACGGATCTCATCATGTACGTCAATTGCTCTTATCAAGTGTGCAAGCATTAGGGACAACGGCTATCATCATGTAAAGGGCAATTACTCTAATCAAGTGAGCAAGCGTTTAGGGACAACGACTCTCATAAAGAAACGTACAATTGCTCTCAAACAAGTGAGCCTTTAGGGACAACGGCTCTTATCATGTAAGGGACAAATTAACCTCTTAAAGTTAGCCTTTAGGAACAACGGATCTCATCATGTAAGTGTCAATTGCTCTTATCAAGTGTGCAAGCATTAGGGACAACGGCTATCATCATGTAAAGGGCAATTACTCTAATCAAGTGAGCAAGCGTTTAGGGACAACGACTCTCATAAAGTAACGTACAATTGCTCTCAAACAAGTGAGCCTTTAGGGACAACGGCGCTTATCATGTAAGGGACAAATTGCTCTCATAAAGTTAGCCTTTAGGAACAACGGACCTCATCATGTAAGTGAAAGTTGCACTTATCAAGTGTGCAAGCATTCGGGACAACGGCTATCATCATGTAAAGGGCAATTGCTCTCATCAAGTGAGCAAGCGTTTAGGGACAACGGCTCCCATAAAATAAGGTACAATTGCTCTCAAAGAGTGAGCTTTTAGGGACAACGGCTGTTATCTTGTAAGGGACAAATTTTTTTTTTGGGTAAAGGGGAGTAATCCTGCACCCTGGTAAAATACATTAATAAAGAAAACGTTTCAGTACAATGGATGAGAGTGAGTCTCTCATCGAAGTCCCTAAGGACACTACCACTACCACTATATAAGAATGACAGGCCATTCTTATAACTAACAGATCTAAATACTACTAACCATGACTAGCATAAAAATACAATACATCACAACTCAAATAAATATTTAAGTCTTCTTAGTCATCCTAGCGATCCAGATCATAAACATGCGAACATCCAGCTTCAACCAATTGCGTCTTCTATTAGTATTATGCAAGCATAATCTAATAAGAGTGACTTCCGTAGCAAATGGAACTTGAAGCATAAACAATGGTCTAAGCGACCAAACCTTCCAGCATATCCGAACTTGAACCAATCTTCCAACAAATACGAGTGAAACACATGAAGACATCCAATGATCAAGTCACAATGCAATACACCTCCCTTCCAACACTATTCTAGATAGCAGCAGAATCACATAAAATATAACACTTTTAACTTGATTACACCAACCCACTATGAACGAATAGCAAAACCATGGCACCAAAACTTGCAATCACCATACAGTAACGTTAATTCGCAAATCAGGGACCCAAATCACAAGAACTTGCACGCTTTGAACCCTATAGTAAAGGTTGCAAATAAGAATGAATATGCAATCAGCAGCAAGCCTTGAAATCAACATTCGACAAACATCTCTCTATACCCACAACCATTATGAAATCAACCATTATGAATCAATTCACAACCATACACGAAACCAAATCCAACTTCCAACCTTTCGGTACTACAAACCCTAATTAAGGGATATGAGCCTCAGTACTCTACCAATCTTTTGCACAATGAATACGAAATCCGAGAGATCTCGCAACGAGTGAGACGCTTTANTGAGAAGCGTTTAGGGACAACGGCTCCTTCATAAAGCAGTAGGTACCCAATTGCCTCTCAAACAAGGTAGCCTCTGGACAACGGCTCGCTATCATTGGGTAAGGGCAAATATGCCCTCACTAAAGTTAGCCTTTAGGAACAACGCGATCTCCATCCATGTAAGTGTCAATTATCTCTTATCAAGTGTGCAAGCATTGAGGGCGACAACTGCTATCATCATGTAAAGGGCCCAATTGCTCTCATCAAGTGAGCAAGCGTTTAGGGACAACGACTCTCATAAAGTAACGTACAATTGCTCTCAAACAAGTGAGCCTTTAGGGACAACGGCGTTTATCATGTAAGGGACAATTTGCTCTCATAAAGTTAGCCTTTAGGAACAACGGACCTCATCATGTAAGTGAAAGTTGCACTAATCAAGTGTGCAAGCATTCGGGACAACGACTATCATCATGTAAAGGGCAATTGCTCTCATCAAGTGAGCAAGCGTTTAGGGACAATGGCTCCCATAAAGTGAGGTACAATTGCTCTCTAAGAGTGAGCCTTTAGGGACAACGGCCCTTATCTTGTAAGGGACAAATTGCCCGCATAAAGTTTGCCTTTAGGAACAACGGATCTCATCATGTAATTGTCAATTACTCTTTTTTTTTTGGGTAAAAGGGTTATTTCACCCCGGTAAAATGTAATTGTCTTTGATGATTCATCCTTTCCCAGATCTGGTGTTGCTTCATTCTACTTCATGGCTGCTGTTTTGCTTTATGGATTCTGGATTTGGTCATATTTGAAGAGTTATACTGGTTAGTGGCTGTTATTTGTATATCCTGGTCTTAAGTTCAGTATCATTGCTTTCTATGGGCTGCTTGTGTATGGTGATGTTTGGAACTCCATTGGTTGGTCCCTTTGGAGACCTCCATGAATTCAGAGTACACATGTGGCTCTAGGTTAAGCTGTCTATATACTGAACTTGATTTCCAGGGGATTGGTTATATTTCATGTTGGATATTGGGCTGTTTTGTTATCTGTTGGTAGTTGTTATTAGTTCTTTGTTGTTTACTTCTTTTTATTTCCAGGCAAATGAGACTTGTGTTAGGGTTTGTCCTTTACTTGTCTCTTTTGTGCTTTCTCATGTACATAACTCTTCATTTTATTTAATATATTTTACCTTTGTAAAAAAAATTAAAAAAAAACGTTGAAGTACAAAGGACGAGAGTGACTCCCTCGCCTCAGTCCCTTAGGTCACTTACAGACTCGAATATAAGAATGACAGACCATTCCTATAACTTAGAATAAAATGAACCTACCAATAATGACAAAGTACATAAAAAAATTAAAATACTACTCAAGAAAATACTCGAGCCTTCAATATCACAGCTCACAAATCATCATTGATCACAGTTCACAAATACTCAAGAAAATACTACTCAAGAAAATACTCGAGCCTTCCATGAAATCCACTCAGGAACATCCCAGCGAACTTCAACATATCAGCTCACAAATCATCATTGATCCACAATAAGTATCAAACCATAGAGTGTAGATCAGTCCACCCTGATATAAACAAAAGATAGTAAAGAAACGTGCATGGCATGGGGTGAATGGGTTTTGAACAAGGGCCCCATAAACTTAACTTCCAACACCAATCTTGAACAAACCTAGGAATAACCCCTAACCTCCAAACCAGCATATTACGAACCATACAAAGTAAACCAATCCAATCTTCAAAGTCAATCGTAATATGTAAACTTCAATTACCAAACCAGCAACATAATGAATCAAACACAGGTAAGTGAAAGAAGGATAGTTTTTTTTGGGTAAAAGGGTTAATTCACCCTGGCAAAATACATTATCCAAAAAAACGTTGAAGTAGAAAATACAAACTTTGAAGCTCGAAGATTGTTTTTTTGGAGTATTTTAATGTTCTATTTAGCTTTCGATATTTTGGTTGGTATCATCTGTGTTAAGTTATAGAGAATGGCGTCGTCATTCTTATATGAGAGTCTGTAATGTCCTAAGGAACTGAGGATCCGAGGGAGTCACCCCTCGGCTCTTTGTACTTCATGGTTTTTTTTTTTTTAAAGGTAAATAATAAATAAATGAGGTTATGTACATGAGGAAAGCACAAAGGACAGGAAAGGACAAAACCCTAACACAAGTCTCATTTGCCTGGATAAAAAGAGTAAACAACAAAGACTAAATAACAAACCAAACCAGATACAAAACAGCCAATATCCATCATGAAATATAACCATCCCTGGAAATCAGTTCAATATATGATCAGCTTAACTAGAGCCACATGTGGGTATCTGAATTCATGGAGGTCTCCAAAGGGACCACCAATGAGTTCAAACATCACCATACACAAGCAATTCCATACGAAGCAATGATACTGAACTGAGACCTGGAGAGTACAAATAACAGCACTAACCAGCATAACCTTCAAATGACCAAATCACGAATCCATACAGCAAACGCAAAAGTCACTATGGCGGTCCACCTACTTCCATGAGTAATACTTCAACTTGCCCATTACACCATTCTACCTACGACGAGTATTCAAGCGAATATCAAATTGATCACAGAGAGCTTGCAGTTTGTCAGGTAAGATCACCTGATCACCATATCCGTCGTAGTAATCTTCCATATCATTCAGAAAACCTCCACCCTCCATTTCCAAAACTTCATCAACTTCATCGTCCGAGTCTTCCAAAACTGATACTGAAGATTTATTATTACTTGTAGAAGCGTTGAACTGCTCCCACAAACTTCCACTCGCACTTGGATCACCACCCGAACTTGCAATATCATTAGGGCTGCTAGAAATCTCTTTAGGTTGCAAATCAGCGCCATTCTCAACACCCTCAACGTTGGATAAGTTAGGAGCTAAATCAAGTACCTTCTCAGCTTCCCATAACTTCTCCATATCACGTTGGAATTCACCAAGATTAATGTTATCTTTAAAATAGCCAAACTCGTTAACAGCTTGAGATAAATCATCATTATTACCCGAAGGAGGAGTAGAGTTTGGGTGTTCATACGGCTTGTCCTCCTTAGGAACTTGAGTAGAATTCGGCTTAGAAACAGGCCTATAAATGAAATTAGATTTAGGCTTGAAGAACCTAGACCCTTGTTGTGATTTAGTACCCTTTTTCCCGGCCTTCTTAACGTGAACTTTCTCCTTTTTTGGGTAAAAGGGATTCACCCCGGCAAAATATATTAATCACAATAAACGTTTTAAGTACAATGGAATGTGGCTGAAATGCCACATTAACCTCAAGCTACACTTGAACAACCACTACAAACTAGATTTAGGCTTGAAGAACCTAGACCCTTGTTGTGATTTAGTACCCTTTCAAAGCTTACATGTTCTGAATCAGACCTTAAACAACTTGACGTTTCAAAGCTTGACACATCCACTCCTCATGGCTGAATATCTTGCAATGTGAGCACCGAGGAGGCCACCATTCATACTCAATATCAATGTATTCCGTGTAGTGGCCTTTCCCATTAGGAAGCGGTATATCAACCTCAACAAATTCCAATAGATCATGAACAGCGGATAACTCAATGAGACATCGTGCATAAGAGTTACGGCCCCAAGGGTTAATACACATAGCAGAAGTACCCTCATCCATTCGCATGAGTCGCCCAACTCGTTCAGCAATCAACCTAACACCAGTTTCCGAATACACAACAGCAGGTAGCCTATGAAATCGCACCCATACGGGTACCTTTGTAATAACCCCCTTTTCCAATTTAGTGTTCGCCACCCATTTATCCAAAAAGATTGGAGTAGATCTAATGAACCAGGGACCACCTTCTAGCACCTTAAGCAATCCTTCTTGTGACGAAAACTGGAAAAAGAAAAAACTACCCCGTAGTATAACACGTTGGAAACCAAACTTAACCCAAGCATGTTTGACATAATCTTCCACCAAAGGAAACGCTAACCGTTGACCAATAAAGTAACCGTATAACGTATTAGTAAATTTTTGACACATATCTTCAACCACGGTAATTGGAATAACGACTTTAGCACCTAAATTAGTGCACACACTTGTTGAACCAGAATCTTGTACCAAAGCTTTGTTTGAAATATTCGAAGTATCCACAACCTGTTTACTAGAATCAGATTCAACATGACTTTGAACATCATGTCGTGAAGAAGAGTCTTTAAAAGTATTATCATGACCATCCTTCCCAATCAAGACCCCAACTTCACACGACTTCACACCAACAGCCCTAGGACTGCTATTAGTGTTCACACCTTCATCAACTAGCGTACTCTTTTGATTAGTATCAATTATCACAGCATTAGTACCCTTCAAACCAGAACTAATCTCATTAGGCAGTTTAAAACTACCCGTTTTATCCGACAAACCCGTACTCTTAAGGATTGACTTTAATGGTTTGTTCTTGTTAACAATAATGTTACCATCGATGTTCTTAACCCTTGTAGCCAAACCAGTAGTTGAAGAAGACTTACCTTTATTCAAGAACCCCGATTCCATCTCTCCAAACCCACTTAAACCACTAATAGATTTAATAGCACCAACAACAAGTGCACTAACAGAATCCAAAACCCTTTGATGGTTACTTGCAATGAGTAAATAAACCAAACTCTAAAATGAGCCTAGTTAGGAATTAAGAACCAGAACCCAATCAATATGCTGTAAAGAAATCGAAACCCTAAGATTGGGAATCGATTATAATAATGAAGGAGCAGCAAACAATAAATCGACCTTAAATATAAACAAGTCGATCCAATAATCATCCTTAAATAAAGCAAAGTCGATTTAGGGATGTAGAATGAAACCGACTATTGGATATAAGGAAAGATAAGGGACGATTAGAGATAAGAAGATGAAGTAATCCCTCAAAAACGTTTCAAGGTCTGCCAAAACAGAATATGATTAACGATTAAAAGAATTAGGGATTAAATCACAAACGATTAATCAAAACCCTAACAAAAAGCCACGAACACCAACAATCAATGTGAATTAAGCAAACAACGAATTTGCAACATCCAACACATGATCACCCCATTAAACATCCCCGTAGAAAAGATAAGGTCACCATGCAACAAGCAGATTCACCAACATGACAACCATGAACGCGTACAGGATCACACCACTTCCAAACCAAGAGTTTTTGAATAAGAACTCTCAAACTTAACTTCAAGTGAACACAGCATACAAAATCTCTACCCATGTAGAACATCTAACTCTCCCAAACCCACGACCAATAATAAACCATCATCACAAGAACTAGTAGCATAACCAACAATACCCTAACGAGGGTATATAAACATTATCCCAAAACTCAAACCGAGTTTACTTCCAATCGACCAAAACCCTATAAGGGTTTACCTCCATTAAAAATCGTAAACAGAACCATAAAATTCTGTTAGGACGTTATAGCATCAAATCCATACCCAAAATTCCCTAAGTCAACCTGATGAAAACCAAAAAGGTTTTATAAAGATTGTAGCCGCCTTAAGGAAACCCCTTCATAAACTGACGATCGACCATAAAAGAATCGTTTAGGGATAAAGACGATCGACCAGCAACCAACGAACCCAAAGAATGATCGTAATATAATAACCATGAACAATAGACGATCCAGCAAACACAGAAAACCCTAAAACCGATTAAATAAATAAGTAATCGTTAAGGCTAAAAACCCTCAAACGATCAACTAGATATAAGAGTAGGAATCGTTAAGGGTTAATGAAGAATCAATAGAAAACTAAACCTTAAATAGGAAATCGATTCTCAAACCGACTTAGAGAAAAAAAACGATTAAGGTTTAGATAGAGAGGCAAAGATTTCACAAGATTTAAATAATTAAACAAGACACAACCCCTCCTCTATAATCACATCCATCAATCCGATTGCATATTATAAAGAATAATAGAGAGGCGGATTGAATGGAATGCTTAGATCAGATTGTAAAAGAGGAGGAAAGGTTGGCCGGAAATCGGCCCATAGGGGAGAGAATTTTAGGGTTATCTATTTTCTCACACAGGTGCTGCTGGTTTGTGTGTGATTGGTTGAAGCTGGAAGTTTGGACTACTATGACGACTTGAAGATTCAAGTTTTTTAATTTATTATTTATAGTCGTTGTAGTTTGATGTTCAATGTTTGTTATAAGTGTGGTTTGTCACGCTTATATGAGTGTCTATGAGTGTCCTATGGGACTGAGGCGAGGGAATTCACCCTCGCCCTTTGTACTTTAACGTTTTTGGTTAATAATATTTTACCAGGGTGCAGGATTACTCCCCTTTACCCAAAAAAAAGCCTCAGAGTTAAGTGCAGGTAAGGATTGCTGACTTTCCATATTTTTGTCCGTTGTAGGTGACACAGACGTAGGAGTTGGAGCAGGAGTTGAGACAATAGGTGTAGAGCTTTCAGTTTCCGAATCCGATAACAAAGTAATGAAGTTGGGGTTCGAAGACATGGGTAAAAGGGTTAATTCACCCCGGTAAAATTCATTACACCAAAAACATTGAAGTACAAAGGATGAGGGTGACTTCCCTCATCTCAGTCCCTAAGGACACTTACAGACTCTCATATAAGAATGACACGCCATTCTTATAACTTACAAAATAAAACTTATAACCTATAATGACTATACAAGTGAATAAAAAGTAACATCAAAAACATAGTCATCAAAGAACTTCAAACAAACTTCCATGCGATCCAGAAAAGCACCTGTCACAATTTGTTAATTCAGGTCATTTTCAAATCACTATTCATCATTTCACGTAAACTAGGTTTACGGATATTCATTTGACGAAACCGGGTAGGTTAAGTCACATTATCATGAGACATCGTTCAATATACATTTCATAGACTAGGGTTAGTCTACAATTCATCACGACATCATTTGCATTCTATCCCACTCGTAGAATATATACAATTTCAAGTTACATATATTTATTTATCTTCAAATAAATATTAACATATGATTATAGTTTTTAATCAATACACCAAACAATTCCCACTATGGCACTAATATTTTATATATTAGTAATATTCCCACTAAAATTGTAAAAGTTAATTATTTTATATTTTAAGGTTTTATATTTTTAAACCTTCAATTATATTAACTTATAACAATATTTGTACCAACCAAGCACCATCTATCAAAACACCCAATATTTACAAAATTATATTTTTATAATTTTTACAAGTTCATTTCGATACAATGGTTACATTAAAAATTATTTTTAATTAACCCGGTACACGGAAACGCTAAAACCGCTCAAACTATACACTAAACGGTACCCCGTAAAATAAATATTGTACAAAAACTACACATAATCAACCCACCCCATGAGGTGGCCGGTTACATATGTGTCCCTAGGACACTTGTTCTTTTCTTAACACATACATAAAATCTCTAGATTACATCTAAATTAAACATACATGCAAATCTTACAACTAGATCAAAATTTTCTTGCTCTCTTCCTCTTGGTGATGCTCACGGCCAAACAAGAACACAAAGGAGAACATTATATTTTTCTAGATCAAAGTCATTTTCAAGAAACTAGTATTAATCTATTACAAGGTTTTGAAATATAAACCTATAGATTAATTAAGTTTTTATCACTAAATTTCCTAATCATCCAAGTAAGTTTATCAAATTCTTTTCATAAATTTTACTAAATTTTATCAAGGTTCATGTATTTTTATTGTCTATGTACAAGCATGTAAAAATCTATACCACTAAACTTATGTTTTATATCATTTTTATCTATAAAATGAATTACTAGTGAACCTATGGAGAAATGGTTGAAAAATGATGTTAGGGAACCCATGACACCCTAGGAAGGTGTATGGTAGATTAAGGGATTGTTGATGTTGTTGGTGATGGACTTGGACAAGTATAAACTAGTAAAAACCATTTTTAAGACAATATATTTCACTACTGTCCCTATTTGCAAAACTGAGTAAACTCAGTAAGTTTTGGTTAATTTTTGACCCAAGAACTAGAAAATACACTTTTAGATGAATTCATGGTCGAAAGAACGGATAAAAACGGACTTACGATGAAAAAGTTATGCCAAAAACAAGTTACACTATATATATATACATTTCTGAAAAATATGTTGCTGATGTACGAAATTCATTGACCAAAAACGAGCCTTAGACCTTGTCAAAACATACCAAACTGTTGAAAATATGTTAGTTCACCTTTTTACCTTTTCGGGGATATAAAGAACTCGAGAAACGGACTTATAACGAATTAGTTATGAATTTTCAAAGATATATGTTTACTAAAAATTTCCATCAGCACTAACACTTAGTATATTTTTAAGACAAACCAGAAAATCTACAAACACCCATTTTGGGAGCCATTTTCCCGTCAAATGACTCAGTTCTGGAGTTGGGACTCCAAGGAACAAAAGTTAGAGCACCTGGCCTAGTTTTCAAATCAAAAAGCCGTTTGTCATTTGGACTTAAAATGAGTAATCTACAGCCATCCAAACATTCACAAAAACTGCCCAGAAATGGCAGTTTTGGCCTAAACACCATAATTTTCGACCATTTATCTTAAAATCTGTGCACATTGAGCAAAACTTCACTACTGAACATATTTAGGCTTGGTGCTAAGCTTTCCAGAAATATCAATTTTGTTTCCTAACTCTCAATATTCACTGATTTACAACTAGTTTTCCGAGACCACTTTAGCCGTATTTCAGAAATTACTAAGTAATATTTTACGACGAAAACTTGTATTTTCACATTTTATCACAAAATAACTATCATACAACATTATTACACTATATGAACATATACGAGTGGTATAGATTATAAGTGCAAATGCATACACGAATTCATTTCATAATCTAAATTAGATTACATGCATTCATTTTAGGTTGCGGCTAGGAGTTGCACCTCATCACTTCAGTTCATAGACTACATATTGTACCATCACTTGAGGTGAGTTCGTAGCCCCACTTTTCTCAAATACTTGTTTTTACTTTCATAAGAATTCTAAACTTTTGCCTATTACTATGAGTTCAAGCCCCCTATTTTAACTTATTTCATAACTGTTTTGGGGGAGAATACATGCTCGTTTTTACATCAATGCAATACTTGTTTTACTTGAACATACTACTTGCTTACTCAAACACCAATTGCCTTACTCAAATGTTTCTTTGTTTACTCAAATGCTTTATGTAGTACATTGCCTGAGTATGGCATGATACCCGTACATATCTGACGACATTGTCAGAATTGATTATATAGCGACATTGCTACAAGGATTGCCAGATGACGACATTGTCATGGCTACATTATCACATTTACCATTTTATAGCGACATTGCTACAATTATCTTTGACTTTTGGCTCAAATATTACAATTGTTTACATAAACCAAATTATGTTTGGCGGTGGGTTTTAAACACACAGGTTGCAAGTCTTGTTATGGCCGAGACTTGGAACCGGGTGGATTTACAATGCCTTCGCTGGGAAATCTTCATCCTAATACAATTCATTTTCATTAAACTCTATGAACTCACCAACCTCGTGTTGACGTTTTAGCATGTATTTTCAGGTATTAAGCAATGGCACGCTACTGGAGGTTTTGGTAAGGCATGGCATGGTCATAGAAGACTCTGATATTCATATGGGACCGTTCAAAACTATATTTTGAGGGCCTAATTCCGCATTACTTTCAACAATGTAATTCAACATTTTTGTTAAACAAGTTTATTCTAAATGAATGAAATGGAAACCGTTCTTTGCACTGGTGTTGTGGTACCAATTGAGTTACACCCCAGCAGCATGTAAGCTTCCGCTGGACCCGATTTTTGGGGGTGTGACAGCACCCATATCATAGAAGTGCATACGACCATCCCACACTCATGGATAACCAAAGAATACGAAGACAGCCTATACATTTCCACCATGGCAACTTCAATCCAGCATCACAACTTCCAGCACAAATCCAATTTCCAGCACAAACCCGAAATACCAAAATGAATTAGGATTAGACAACCCTAAGTTCCAAGAGTGACGATCAAAACCAAGCATTAACAGGTCAATAGGCACCAGAACTTTAAACGTAAGATATGTGCATCTTCAAACAATACTGTGTTGTGGTGAACTCAAATCACCACAAAACACAACTTCCAATAATCCATCATATAACAGCCCCACAATTCGAATCAGCAATACCACCAAAGCAGGACCAGAATATGAACGGAATAATCGACCAATGGGAAAATAGGTACAGCAGCATGTTAGCGAGCGTATCATTACCCAATCCCATCCTGAATTAACAACCAGGTCGTTGCAGCAAACTGATTCCCTCGACCTGTTGGATACCGACAATAGGGTTTACATCCCTAACTTACAATAGAGACTGTAGAGTATTTTGAATAAGAACCTTGGAAACTTAAGCTTCCAACTCTAAAAAGCGCAGCACCCAAATGCCGATCACCAAAGCCAAACCAATAATTAAGGTTTAGTTGATCAGATGATGATTACAACTAACTCATCAGAACGTTATACATCTAAGAAAAAACCCAAAAAATAGGGTTCTTATGATTCTGTCCAGCAAACTGCAACGAAATTATAAGACGATAACAACCTGCTTTCCCTCTTCGCGTTAAAGTACTGTCAATGATCTCAAATCTGCAAGACTGGAGGCACTGTTTCGGGTTCTTAAAGTTGTTTTTCAATGGCCGTTTGTTGATTGTGATGTGCCTTAAATTATACTAATCATTTATCGGTTATTTCATTGGTCACGATTGCGTTCCCCTGTATTGTGGAAGATTATGTCAAGCTGCTTGGGCTAGGGCTTGAACAGTTATATTGCAGATGTTTCTTCATTTAAGATTCCATCACTGATAGGGATGAATAAAGTGCTTAATGGTGGCTTGGTTTATCATATCATGCTTTTATTCTTACAGTTGGGTGCTAATATGAGGTTTGGAAAAGGAAGATTACAAGGTACCGTTGGGTACGTATCATAATGTATTCCTTCCGTTGTGTACTCTAAAGCCGGTATAAGTTGATTGCAAAATATGTTGGGGCGGTAACGGTTTGATGCGGGTACTTAATTGTATTGTGGTAAGGAATCTTGGGGACGTATTCATTATGCAAGGTATTATTGAATATGCTGATTTGGATGTTTTGAATAATTTGAGGTTGCGATCTTTGCCTAAGGTAAGGGTCCATTACATGGAATTTTCTTGTGTTGAGTATGAATGGTGGTCATATGGTGCTCTAAGTGTTTTTTGATTTTCAATCTGATGATATGTGGTGTCCTCCTTTAGACGTAAGCTGGTGTACTAAGGAATTCGACTCAACAAGATAACTTGAAGTAATGCATAAGGTTCAGCTCCCCTAACAGGTGGTCAACTAGTGTATCAGGGTAAGACGGGCCTTTGGTTTCACTAAGCAACTTTTTGTATAACCCTGTTTTAACCCGGCTACCAAGGAAGAAGAATAAAGGTTACAATTGATTTGGGGGCTGTTCAGGTATGCTACAATGCTTGATTGCTACTTCGATTGGTACACTAATTTACGATGGCGTTGAGAGTGATTTCGGGTTATAAGCTGTGGATAGGGTACTAAATCAACTTGAGGGCAGCTTGACGTTGTGTTGCTCATGCTTCTTGGGGTGTGGAAACGTGGGGAAGGGTTGTGTAACTACGCTAATTGCATGAGCCATTGGAAGTTTTGGGAGATGGTTCTCACCAAGATGTTGCTTCTACAAGTCGTGCCTATTTGATGCTGCTACTTTAGCTCATTTATTGCTGTTACAGTAAAGTGATGATAGATGTCCTGTGAAGAGGGTTACGTTCGTTGCTGAGTTGATGAAGTCTATGAGAACTATGATGATATTGTTAAGTTATTTCCTAAGTTCAAGATGTTCTTCGAGAATTCTGGGACAGGCGAAAAGAAATAGTTATTTTCATGTCATTTATTTTTTGTGTTTCTTGCTTGTTTGGTTGCTTTGTTTAGCATGTTTGTTTGGTCAGTTGCACATGTTGTGCATGTTAGGTGGTAAGGTTTTATTATGTAAGTTATAAGAATGGTGTGTCATTCTTATATTCGAGTATATAAGTGTCCTAAGGGACTGAGGTGAGGGATATCACCCTCACCCTATTGTACTTCAACGTTTTTTTGGAGTAATGAATTTTACCGGGGTGAATAAACCCTTTTACCCAAAAAAAA
>LBNU01025490.1:17515-30778 GCA_014162995.1 Artemisia annua
GTTTGATAACCCTATTTCATGGACGGGGTGTTATTGTTTTGCTGGATTATAGATGAATCGTTATGTGGTGATCGACCTGCATGTTGCTGCTATTGTATTGGGGTACTTTTTGCTGTTACAATTCTGATTCTCCCTATTCAATTCGACATGGATGTCTTTGTGTAAGTTAGGGTTTCATAACCCTAGGTTTGGTATTCTTGGATCGGTGCTGGTATGCAACTATGGTTTAATTGCGGGATGCTACTTTGATGTTGCATTGTTAGTAGTTATTTGCATTTGGTGCTGATCATGAGGATATATTAAGTTAAGTTTAAAGGTTTCTTATTCAAAAAACTCTTGGTGTGTATGTATGAACGGTGGTTGCTGCTGTTCATTATTGGAGGTTAAGTTTTAGTGGTTTCTTATTCAAAAAACTCTTGTGATCGTGATTGGAAGTTAGGGCTCAACCCTATTGTTTGTACAAGTTCGCTGACTACTCAAGTTTGGTTCGTAATGATGTATTAATTGTGTGTTCATACTTAGTGGTGGGGACCTGTTGATTGGTTGGTGCGTGCATTGGTTTTATCTTATATCAAGTACTGATCATTATTGATGATCCAATGCTGCATCATTGAAGGTTATGGACTTCTACAACGACGTGTGATGATGCAAGAACTTACTTTTATTTGTAATCTTATAGTCGTTGTAGTTTTTTGTTCATATAGTAATTGCTTTTGTATAGCATGTTAGTTTGGTCAGTTGCACATGTTGTGCATGTTAGTTTTAAGAATGGTATGTCATTCTTAGATAGGTGTCTTGTAAGTGTCCTAAGGGACTGGGGGCGAGGGAATTCACCCTCGTCATATTGTACCTCAACGTTTTTTGGAGTAATGAATTTTGCCAGGGTGTAGACCCTTTTACCCAAAAAAACACAAGATCGCCCCTAATATATGTAAGATCGGTGAGAAACCGACTTATAATAATCAGGATAATAGGAACGATTAAAAACCCAATAGTCGGTTCAAAAACCCTAAAAACCAACAATTCACCAGAATATGATGAAGAACGAATGGTTAGGGTTCACAGCACGCCACCTCTAAATAAAAACAACCCTAAACACGATTGCAAACCAACACACGAAGATCATATGATGGTAGAGAGGCGGATTTAGGAGTTATTTGGCCGGAATAGTGGAGAAGTGGCGGTTGGAATCGCCAAAGGGGTGAGAGAATTTTTTAGGGTTTTCTTACATTACATTGGGGTTCGAAGACATGGTACTGTAATAATCCTGATTAGTACACATAGTTATTAGCATAATCATAACAAGTAAGCATATATCAAGTTATAAAAATGAGAAGAAACATCTCTACCGGATGTTGGAATGTAGGCACGGAGGGCGTGAAGTGGTATTTTGTAAAAATGGTCCGTTTCTGAAAACATAGTTATAGTCCAGTATTTAAAAATACCTGGTTCTCTATAACTGTAGCTCTGATGCCAATCTGTAACACCCCCAAAATTGTCAATAGCAGCGGAAGACTTAGTAATGACAGCGGAAGCTTTTCGGGGTATTACCTAGAGGATCTTTCTTACAATTACATAAAACGACACAAAGTGATGTTTTAAAGTTATATTTATTTCAAAATACCAAATATCCAAAGAACATGACATTTTTTTTTGGGTAAAAGGGTCTATACCCTGGCAAAATTCATTACTCCAAAAAAACGTTGAGGTACAATAGGATGAGGGTAATATCCCCCACCTCAGTCCCTTAGGACACTTACAGACTCGACTATAAGAATGACACACCATTCTTATAACTTACAAAATAAAACTTACCACCTACAATGACTATACAAGTGAATAAAAATAGGAATTAAAACATGATTCACTAAAGAAGCACCAAGAACATAGCCATCGTAGAACTTCCATCAATCTTCCATGTGAACCAAGCCACATAGAACTTGAACTTGCATAACCAACCAAAGAAATCCTTGAGCCATTCTCCAACATAATCCAAGAGAAAATCATGGAGCAAATCGACTCAAAGTTTCACGAACCAGCAACCTTCATGCCATGATCCCCTTCCAAACAGCCAAAACGTCAATATCAATCAAATACAGCAAGAACATGGGCACCATGCAACAATCCAAGGGTAAATAAACCCAAACAAGCACTACAACTCGATCCAATACCTCATCTACTAAAAGTTTCAATGTGGTGAAACTCAAGCTAAGAATGAAACCCAATGTATCTTGATCAGTCATAGACGAAAATAGGGTTGGCAAACCCTAACTTACATAGCAAACCAAAGAAACCTTGAACCATCTCCAAACCAATAAGTCCTGGAAAAACTGAGGCTCAAAATTTCACAAACCATGAGATAGACCATGCCGCAACATAAATTCAGCAACATGCATCCGATCCAATCAACACAATGCTTAGGGTGTACGAGAACCCCTAACTTCCCCACTTCTACACGCCATAAACGATCTCATCAGCAACAAACATCAAATCATGGACCCATTTGCTGGAGCATGCAGAAACGACCAACCAAATCCATCGAACAAAGGTCATTAGAACCCTAATATCCAATAATTCCATAACCATGTATAGATCCTAGGATTCAACTACCAGTAGGCCGGAATTTGTTAGGGAATAGGCAGCTGGAAATCGCCCCTAGAGAGAGAATATTAGGGTAGTGTGTAAGCATTAGGGACAACGACTATCATCATGTAAAGGGCAATTACTCTCATCAAGTGAGCAAGCGTTTAAGGATAACGACTCCCATCAAGTAAGGTACAATTGCTCACAACAAGTGAGCCTTAAGGGACAACGGCTCTTATCATGTAAGGGAAAAATTGCCCTCATAAAGTTAGCCTTTAGGGCCAACGGATGTCATCATGTAAGTAATAATTGCTCTTATCAAAGGTGCAAGCATTAGGGAGAATGGCCATCATCATGTAAAGGGTAATTTCTCTAATCAAGTGAACAAGCGTTTAGGGACAACAACTCCCATAAAGTAAGGTACAATTGCTCTCAACAAGTGAGCCTTTAGGGACAACGGCTCTAATCATGTAAGGGACAAATTGCCCTCATAAATTTAGCCTTTAGGGACAACAGATCTCATCATGTGAGTGACAATTGCTCTTANAGCTACATTGGTCAAGTAATCGTTGTACTCATTTTTAGTACACGATACCCCTAGTACCCCCTCAGAGCCTATCTTTTCGTTTCTAACTTTAAGCATTTTACTTAAAGGAAGAATTTGTTTACAATCCACCCCAAATGTACGCCCAAATCGCCTTAGCCTACCTTGTATGCACTCACCTTTAGTGCATTATTGTGGCAACATTTGTTTAAACCCTAAGTTAATTATCTAATTGATTACATGGTTGCTAAGTCGAGTCATATCCTTGTACATATTGTTTTGGGATGATTGGGACTCATGGGTAAAGTACTAGTGTAATGGAGTAATGGGGAAGAACAACATTATTACCCCCATATGTGCTAAATATTTTAAAAGTACTCCAAGTTTTTCAATTATCTTAATTCGAGTCATTAGAATAGTATTTGTAAAGTATGTAAAAGTTCAAGTGTAAGGGGAGAACCGAGGCCCCTATGATGTATTATTTTGGATGGTAGGGCAAGAGTGTATGAAAAAAAAATCAAGAAAAAAAAATGAGAAAAAGAAAAGTAGAAAAAACATACGGACTACCATCCCGTTTCCTTTTATGTTTGTTTTATGCTTTATTAGTTTTTGATTAGCTTAAGTCGAGTCGAGTCTTGGCTTAGCAACGCCATGTTGTACATGTAATTAATCAAGATCTTTAACTCGGCACCAGTAAAATATCCCTTATCCAACAAACCCGTGTTTATCATATCCCTACACCTCCCGTTACAACCCTTTGGAAAGCCCCTCTTTGATAGTTTATCTTAGGTGCTTACGCCTAGTGGAGAAGGTTTATGATCCTTTCCCAAGCCTATGGTAATCTATTTGCTATGACAGGTAGTGAGAGATATTATTTATTTTCATTTAAGAGATATACTTTTATGACACCTGAGAGATGTGAGTATCTAAACACTACTTGTGAGGTGCTAGTATGTAATCTCCGTGTTTATTATGATTAAAGGGGAACGAATATTTGTTGTAATTACTTTTATGTTAGTGTTAAATGACCCCTAACTTGTATTTTGATTAGAATAAAAGCTCATTTGCTTGAGGACAAGCAAATCTCAAGTGTAAGGGTATTTGATGAGGCGAAAAGTGTACCCCTTTTGGGGGGTCATTTAAGCCCTAAATCGTAATTATTTAATCAAATATTGCCCTAAATCGTTCCTTTTGTCATTTTAGGTACTTTGGAGAAGAAATCTGGAAAAGGAAGCATTTTGGACGTTTTTGGGGCATAAAAGTGAAGAAAACGGCAAAGTCTAAAAATATGCTAGAACAGTAACCTGACGGCGTCAAGCTAGACAAACGGAGGTAGATGTGAAGATTGTCCTTGATAAGCCAGAATGTATTTTTGGGATTTAAAGGGGGACGGCATCAAGAGGCCATCACGAAACCCTAACCACGGCGAGGTGACGGCGTCACAACTCATAACGTGACGCCGTCAGATCTGTAAATCTATATATATTTTCGTATTTTTCATTCATTGTGTGGAACTTTTTAGAGAGAAACCCTAATACGAATTTTAGCAGCTTTTTCAAGGTTTTCACAATGAGATTTTCCATGTTACATTGAAGATAAGTTATCAATTAATCACTCAATATGTCTATGTGTTGTTTGATTCTATCTTGTTCTTGTCTTTTGTTTAACATGCTAGGCTAGGTTTTCTTCGTGTTTGCTTAAATCTAATGAAACTTAACTATTAATTATTGGTTGAATGGTGTGTTATTAATTGTATTGGATGGATGATTATCGATGTTAGGCTTAAGAAAACCGGCTAACCTCCTATACGGTAACTTGCTTGAACGTCTTAAGAAACATGATCGGATGTGTACTACGATTTTATGGTTGTATTTAATGCATGAGCGAATTCTAGTGATCCCATGTTAGGAGCTTTTAGTCGGCTCGACATAGGAGTGAAGTAGGAGCTTATAGAGTTGGGGAAGTTCGTACACACCCCCACGACTAGTATTAAGGAATGCAACCCGTCATCCACGCAATTATAACACACTAATCAACCGGTAAAAGATAGTTAGGGAGTAATGAAATCTAAGTAAACACACTTCTCTTCATATTAGTTTTCACAACTATTTTATTTTTGTTTATTTATTTTATTTGCATTAGTAGTTGTTGGGTTAGTTGACTAGCAACTAATTCCGCCCACTCATTCAAACCCGAGATAATTTTACTTGCTTTCCTAAAAATATAAAATACAAAAAGAATCTTCCCTCACCCTTAGACCTATTAGAGTAGTTTTTCAATCCTAATGACACTATTCCCCTAGAGAACGATCAATCCCCCGGTACTTGCCACTACACTATACTACATCGGTCAGGTACACTGCCTGGTGGGGATTGCAAGCCTCTTAAGATCCCTTGAGAGGTAAAACCTGTGTAAGGTCACAATACCACGAATCAAGTTTTTGGCGCCGCTGCCGAGGAATAGTTATTGTTTAGGTTGAATTTTTATTTTATTAGGTCTACTCACTAGATTCCTTTCTAGTGAGAATTTTATTTTATTTTTCTAAGATTTCTTTAGTCTATCTTATTTCTTTGTGTCTTTGTTCGTAACCATTACCATCCGACATCATGGAAGGTGGTAATATCCTTGATCCCAACAACCAACCACCACAACAAAACCAACCTCCTAGAGCCCGTACCTTAGGAGAATACTCCCGTCCTAGCCACCGAGGCTATCGAAACACCATTGAGCTCACTCAAGGAGCCAATGTATCACCCTTGCGATCCGACACCATCCGGTTGGTGCAAAGCGGATGCGCTTTCCATGGACTTCGTTCCGAAGATCCAAATCAACACTTCAAGGACTTCCTTAAGATCGTAGATTCTATAGACCTTGATGTTGAAATTCGAGAGACGACCCGACTGCGTCTCTTTCAATTCTCTCTGCGAGACCATGCTAGTTAGTGGCTAGAGCGTCTACCCGTAGGATCCATAACCTCTTGGGATGATCTCACAACTCATTTCCTTGCTCAGTTTTTTCCACCGGGAAGGACTACCAAGCTTAGGAATGATATCTTGATGTTCCAACAACGTCAAGGCGAAACCCTCTACGAGGCATGGACTCGATTCAAGGACTTACTCCAAAAAGTCCCTCACCATGGCATAGATCTCTGGCTCCAAGTCCAAATCTTCTATGACCATATCAATATCCCCACGAGGCAAACCATTGACCAAGCGGCCGGTGGTAAGCTACGTGATCTAAGTGCGGAACAATCATGGGATCTCCTAGAAGATCTTGCTCTCTATGGCAACGAAAGTTGGAATGACCCCCGTGATTTGAATAAAATGGTCAAGGCAATATCTTTGCCTTTGAATAATTCAAGCACTTCCGACCGTAGGATCATAGAACTTGAAGACCAAGTCAAGTTTCTCATGAAATCCTACGAGGCTCCTAAACCTTCAAGCGATAACTAAAGCTTTACAACGAACGTTTTCTTTTGAATAATAAATGAAAATCATTTGGGAAACTATGGGAAGAGATTAACTTTTGAGGCTATATTAAGCTAAGTTTTACATATATGATTAGGTTGTGCCAAGTCAGTAGTTGCTGTGAAGTCTTAGTCATACTCTCTTTTGCATACTCGTGACTATTTTGATTTTGCTTGCTCTACTTGAGGTGAGTTTCATAGCCCCATTTTTACTCGTACTTTTAACTGGTTTTCTAAACTTGGGGGAGAAAGTATGCAACTATTTTCTCAGACCTGCTACTATTTTGTTTTGCTATATGTGTTGGCTAGTTAAGGTTAGATTGAGGTAGATGTTGACCTGGAGCTAGGGCGCTTGGAACCTAGTTTGGAATAGACTCTACTTACGGCCTAGATTCGGGGCAGTAACGGGTGGTTCCTTACTGTAACTATGACCTGGCTAGTGACCGCTGAGGGGCCCACTCGCTATGACCACTTATCTTTCCTAAGATAAGAAACTTATCGTTTGTGAATTGTTGTGATGTTGGATTGTGATGTCTATACCTGCCCTAGTCACACATAGCACTAAACTCTTCAGGTCCCTAATTGTTATTGACTTTTAACCTATGAACTCACCGGCGAAAGCTGATCTTTTTAAGCATGTTTTCTCAGGTAACTAGATGTATGCCTTTATTGTTTGGACTTCGGTGGCGTAGCTTGGATTTTGGCTTGGTTTGAGGCATCGATGAAAACTCTGATATTTCTATTTTGGACCTATTTACTTTTACCAATTATGGGCTTTCCTCTTTAAAAGATTTTGGATGAATGTAAAATTTAACCTTATGTTGACTTTGTTTACATTTGCATATATGATATCTCGTTATCTATACTTGTGATGATACCAATCCCCTGTAGCACCCCGAAAGCTTGTAAGTCTTCCGCTGTACCAGAATTGGGGGTGTTACAGATTGGTATCAGAGCCAAGGTTATAGAGAACTAGGTACGTATTAAACCTAAACTATAACCGTTTTCATAAAAATCGATCCTCGACCGACGCCTGCCTGCTGCCAAGCCGAAGCCTTTCCTTTAAGATAAGTTTTGAACGATATGAGATTATGAGACGATTATTTTGGGATAGATACGAGGACTTAAGTATGCGATTGGAATCTTACACTATGATTATTGCGATATTCCTGATTTATTGATTGAGTATGATAATTGTCTTGAGAACTTATTCGAGCATTGAGTTTTGGTAAATATGATGAATTGAGACTTAAGCAGTTTTATGATTTTATACATGTTAGAGTAATGCGGTATTTGTTTACATTATTTTGAAACATGAATGATTCTATGAACTATGTTGCTGAGTTTACACTAGATGCGCATTTGATTTATTTTGAAACTCTTACACCTATCCCTACGCCGTTGTCACAGACCATGCCTTCGTTCATTGCCGATGTATCTGAGAGCATCCTTGCTGGCACACCTTGACCAGCACGGACTCAGGTTTCTTCAGCTCAGGATGATCCCTATATGATCGTCCGGCATTCTGCTACTGCTTCTTCATCATCGGCCACTTCAGGCCCACACATTTCACCTGTTTCTCAGCTACCTGCTTCATCAGCTGATCCACCCAGCACTTCGTGACAGCTTACCTTACATCAGGTGCTGGCACGAGCTCAGACTTCGAGATATCCCTATCGTACCACAGCTCGTATGTCAGTACGACCTCCATCACCACCTATTCAGCTTCATGTTCACTCTCTCCTGTCATCATCACCTACTTCACCATTGTGTCGCCGTTCCAGATCGCCGACTTTACCACCTTTTGGTTCACCATCCCAGAGGCATAGACTTATGGATTCTTACTCTGATGAGGATGAGGATGTTGACTCTCCTGTGGAGGAGGAGGATGAGGATGTTGACCCTGCTATGTAGGAGGAGGATGAGGATGTAGACCCTCCCGAGGAGGAAGAGGAGGATGTTCTGGATGATGATATTGCACCAGTTCAGAGCCCAGTCCATTCTGCCCATTCAGATGAGCCAGATTTTCCTCCATTTTCACTTATACCCTATGTTCCAGGACCACCAGCTGAGATTGATTCGCCTCCCCTCTCACCTGGATCAGACTTATCGTCTGTAGTATCGTCAAATGCGGCAGAGTATGGAGAGATTGGTAGAGTTTGGGAGCAACTACATGTGCAGGGAGCTAGGATTAGTGCACTGATTGCCCGGATGGGGGATGAGTCTGCGAGTACTATTGAGGAGTTAAGAGATGATATGGGAGTTGTTCTTGGTAGGACTAGGGCATTGAGAGATACCCAGTAGGACTTGCAAGAGCAGATAGACAGTCTTCAGAGAGGTTTCCTTACCGCTAGGGATGCGGATAGGAAGCTGTGGAGGAGGGCTGCTGATTTAGAGAGAGAGGTCGCTGACCTCAAGAGAGATCAGGATGCTCAGAGTGTTGAGATTGCCTTTGTGTGGAGAGAGGTTAGGAGTCTACAGGATGAGCTGAGAGTTCTTCGCCAGAGACGTGGCTAGAGTTGTTGACTTATGTAGTTGTGCCGCTTTCTAAACCGAGGAGTCCTTGGTTAGAAAAGCTAGTATCGTATCATCTTGTTTTCTTATCTTAGTCATGTCAAAACGTTTAGACCGTTGTTATCTATTACTCTATCGTATCTTGAAACGTTGTATCGACTTTCTTATATGAATGGATGTGCTTTTCGTATTCGTATTGTGATATTCTCTGGGTTATGGCATAATTGTGATTGGTATTCCATTGATATTCTATCTGATGCTTATTGACTCTGCTATTGGACGTTATGCTTTGTGTTGTGGGAATTTTATAGAAACTTGTGTTATGAATTCAGATTGATGGCTCCACGATGAAACCTAATCAGATCTATTCGAACTGGCCCTGCTATGGCTGCTACTGGTCGTCGAGGACGGCGTCCTTGGCGCAATGTTGAGACTCCCACTCCCGACAACCATGACGCCACCAATCACAACGCCCAAAACCCGAACGTTGATGCTCAGGGTGACAATGGTCACTTTCCGCCTAACACTCCTACTGTCAATCAGGATATGATCAATCAGCTTGTGAATCAGCGTGTTGCCGAACTGTTAGCGGAATTGAACCACTCCAATACCTCTGCTGGGACTCCACTACCTATCCGAACTCCCAGTTGTAACTACAAAGAGTTCCGTACTTGTGGTCCCATCAAATTCTGTGTAATCGAAGGAGTCGTTTACTTGGTGAGGTGGATAGAAAAGACTGAGTCAGTGTTTACTATCAGTAACTGTGCTGAGAATGCGAAGGTGAAATTCTCAACGTTTACTCTGAAGGATGAAGCGTTAAATTGGTGGAATAACTATCGTAAATCGGTCAGAGATGAAGTGGCATATGATATGACTTGGGAACAGTTTAAGGATCTGTTGATCAAAACTTACTGCCCAAGGAGTGAGATTAAGAAGTTGGAAATTGAATTATGGAATCATAAGGTGAAAGGAAATGATATGACGACTTACAACTGTCGCCATCAGGAATTGTCTTTGCTTTGCCCTGACATGGTCAAGACTGAAGCACTCAAGATTGAGCGTTACACTGATGGTTTACCTCTAGCAACTAGGAATGATGTGATTGCAGCAAGGCCTGCAAATCTTCATGAGGCCATCTCTATAGCTCAGAGTCTAATGGATTCCATTGCATTGGAGAATGCTGAGAAAGGAAAGAAAGATAAGAGAAAAAGGAATGACCATGCTAAGGGACATGACAAGCCCAACAAACGACAAGAGACTACCAAGGCGTATGCAATGGGTAATGGAGAGAAGAAGAGCTCTGATGGGAATAGACCATTGTGTGGATGATGCAACCGTTATCATTTTGGACGATGCGGTGTGATATGCAAGAATTGCTCTAAGCCAGGACATCTTGCTAAGGATTGTAGATCCCGACCCCTTGCTATGGAGCAAGCCACACCAGGAAATGATTGGAAGGCAAATATCAACTGCTTTGAATGTGGTAACAAAAGGACACTACAGGAACGAGTGCCGTGAGTCATTGACTGGTGGAAATACTGGAAATGGAGGAAACCGGGGAAACCGAGGTACTTGAAATGTAGGATACAACCAAGGGCACCAAGGAACAGGAGGAAACCAAGGAATCCAAGTTGCTGAAGCTCACCAACGGATGTGGGAGCAGCTCAGGGAAGGGTGTATACGGTTGGCAAGGAGATCAAGGAGGATCTGAACGTCGTCACGGGTACGTTACTTCTCAACAACCGCTATGCTTCCATATTATTCGATACTGGTGCCGATAGGAGTTTCGTGTCCATTACATTTATGCCTCTCTTAGGAATTGCCCCGATGCCTCTAGGAACTGGCTATGATGTAGAGTTAGCCAATGGGAATGTTGAGAGAATAGGCACTATAATCCGTGGTTGCACGTTGATTTCCTTAACCGCCCCATCAAAATAGACCTCTTGCCGGTCACACTAGGTAGTTTCGACGTCATCATTGGTATGGACTGGTTGTCCAAGTATCATGCGAATATCGTGTGTGATGAGAAGATTGTGCGAGTACCGTATGGTAAGAGGATACTGAGTATACAAGGAGATCGAGGTGACCGTGGAAATCTTTCTCGGTTGAGTGTCATCTCTTGTACTAAGATACCAAGGCTATTCGAAAAAGGTTGTTGCCTTTTCGTGGCTCAGATTGCTAGTAAGAAGGTGGTAGAGAAGGAGAAGAATGAGAAGCGTATTGAGGACGTGCCTATCGTTCGAGATTTTCAGGATGTTTTCCCAGACGACTTGCCTGGACTCCCGCCTGCGAGACAAGTAGATTTTCAGATCGAGTTGATGCCTGGCACTGCCNCAAGGAGATCGAGGTGACCGTGGAAATCTTTCTCGGTTGAGTGTCATCTCTTGTACTAAGATACCAAGGCTATTCGAAAAAGGTTGTTGCCTTTTCGTGGCTCAGATTGCTAGTAAGAAGGTGGTAGAGAAGGAGAAGAATGAGAAGCGTATTGAGGACGTGCCTATCGTTCGAGATTTTCAGGATGTTTTCCCAGACGACTTGCCTGGACTCCCGCCTGCGAGACAAGTAGATTTTCAGATCGAGTTGATGCCTGGCACTGCCCCTGTAGCCCGCGAACCTTATCGACTCGCTCCTTCTGAATTGGAGGAATTGTCAAAGCAGCTGACGGAGTTAACGGAGAAGGGATTCATACGGCCGAGTTCGTCACCTTGGGGAGCACCGGTGTTATTTGTAAAGAAGAATGATGGATCGTTTCACATGTGCATCGACTATCGGGAATTGAATAAGCTAGCGGTAAAGAACCGATACCCTTTACCTAGGATTGACGATTTGTTCGATCAGCTTCAAGGGTCGAGCATCTACTTGAAGATAGACCTGAGATCGGGATATTACCAACTTTTGGTTCGAGAAGAAGATATCCCTAAGACTGTGTTTAGAACTCGTTACGGGCATTATGAGTTCCAAGTGATGCCGTTTGGTTTAACCAACGCGCCAGCGATGTTTATGGATCTCATGAACTGTGTGTGTAAACCGTACTTGGATAAGTTTGTGATAGTATTCATAGACGATATCCTAATCTACTCCAAGAGTAAGGAGGAACATGAAGAGCATTTGAGGATCATTTTAGAGTTGCTGAGACAGGAGCAACTGTATGCCAAATTCTCTAAGTGTGAATTTTGGATCCCAAGGGTACAATTCTTGGGTCACGTGATTGATAGAGAAGGAGTTCACGTGGATCCTACAAAGATTGAGGCCATCAAGGAATGGACCGCTCCAACAACCCCATCAGAAGTTCATCAATTCTTAGGTTTAGCAGGTTATTACCGGAGATTCATTGAGGGATTCTCCAAAATAGCCAAGTCGCTGACCAAGTTGACTCAAAAGGATGTCAAGTACGAATGGGGAGAAAAGGAGGAGGAAGCGTTCCAATTGTTGAAGGAGAAGCTGTGCAGTGCACCTATACTAGCCCTACCTGAAGGTAGCGAAGATTTTGTCGTATATTGCGACGCTTCGCACAAAGGTTTGGGAACAATTTTGATGCAATGAGAGAAGGTGATAGCTTATGCCTCTCGACAGCTTAAGAAGCACGAGAAGAATCTAGCAGATCATCCGCCAATCTTTCAACTAGACCATCACGAACCCGTTGTAGTGTAACATCACAGAACTTGTGAATCTCGTCGAACCGCATAAACCGTAGTTGATGCTTTGAGTTCAGATAAGTGACCCCGAACTTTGGTTTGAGGAGAACCATTAGTTGGGATGCTTCATGCAGTTCTTCGACCATGAGTTGTGGTTTGGTCAAATTGAGTACTTCCTGGTAACTTTCAACACCTAACTGTAGATCTTCTACGCGTTCACGGATAATCAGTCTTCTAATACACATGAGTAAGGAAGAGATGAAGTTGTATTGAGTTGACTTTGGGAGACCCCTCATCCTTCCTTGAACTTTTTCTAGATACATATCTTCTATGTCATCTAGATAAAGATGTGGAAAATCAGCTTCACAAAACTTGTAGAGCTTTTCATCTTGCCTCTTGACCACAATCTCCTTCATGTAGACATAATCATGCCGTCTGTCTTCCAGAACTTCCTTGATAGCAACGATTCGGCTTTTGTTCTTCACATCACCAAAAGTTCATTCATATCTGTGAGTGTACCC
>LBNU01025491.1:9826-25616 GCA_014162995.1 Artemisia annua
TGATGCTTGCTTGGAAATCATATATACAAAATCTTATCGACTAATGGTATCTTTGGCATACTTAATAAACGGCCTTAGATTTATTGTTAGGATTACCCTTACCTTTTTAAACATTGAGGACAATGTTTATCTTTAGTCTGGGGGGGGGGGGTGAATCTTCGATTTGATTGACCTATCACTTTCACCTTTGTCGTTCACTTACGCAACCCCGTTTTTCCTCAAAATCCAAGAAAATTGAAAATTTTTGAAAAATTCCAAAGAAAAAAAATGAAAAAAATATAAAAATTATGCAAAAATATAATAAAAGTTTTGACACCGTGTTTTGACTTTCCTACTAGGTAAGAGTGAGAATAAAAATTTTGACTTGATCCGGGCGTGTTGAGCCCTAGCTTGTTCCCTTAACCAATGATGATCACATAAGCTTGTGCTAGTTTTGTACACAAGGAGCTACTCTTTTGTCGGCTCCTGTACTTGACTTTATATATGCGTGGCTTGATTATCGGCTAAGCATTCGCGGATCTCATTATTTGAGATTTTAAATTTGCGAAGAACGTGAAATGATAGAGTTTCTTTAGAAGTTAGATGCTAAGCATAGAGTAGTTGGATCTCTTTAAAGCTCATCGAAGGTACTCATGTCTTTTTGTTCCCACAAAATTGCTTCACCCCATATCTATGCTAAATAATTAAAGATATTAGGTTTAGCCGATGAGTAGTTCTTTATCTTCTTAAGAGAATCTTTGCTTGAAAAATTGGGTACACATCAAGGATACACGCCAGTTGAGTTGTATTATATTGTATTTCGTTGTATTGCATAGTACGCATGTGGTTTCGGAGCTACCCTAAAGCCCGTTATTCATAAGAGCTAAAGTGCTTTAAGACTTCGGATTGAGATCGGACCTTGGATCCTAGATTCCAACCCTAGCAGTTGGTGGTAGGTCTTGGATTGAAACCGTGAAGGTTCGGAGTTAAGAAGTTACTAAGGCAAGTGATCATTGCGATCTAGCAAGCAAGCTTGTAAACCACGGATCGTTGTCCCAACGAGGGTTGAATTGATCTTGTCACTCGAGTCTTGAGTTATGTGAGATGAATAAGTTTGAAAGATGAGGTTTGGTTTTAGTCTATATTACGAAGACTTGTTTGAAACTTAAATGAAATAAAGAACGAGATTAAAAGAAATAAGTTGAACGACGAAAAGAAAACATAAGTCTAAGTAATACGTAATAAAAATGAAAGTTAAATTGCAAATGATGAAAGAGAGAAATAAAGAAAATGTTTTTGAGTTTTGATTTTTAACTAACTAAAAGAAAAATTAAACTAAAGTATTGATAAAAGATTAAACGAACTAAAACTTAAACTAAAGTAAAAAGAAGTTAAACTAAGTTAAAATAAAACTAAAAAGATTTAAAGAAATTTCGACGGAGTGTCGTTAAGAAGTAAAAGAAACGAAACCTCACTCGATTAACGATGAGGTGAATAAAAGCCGAACCCGGCTTATAAACAAAGAAACTTGAAACAAATAGACACGTAAACTCGAACTCTAAAGACTCTTACTTGCTAAAAATTGATACTTGCAAATAAATGTTAATACTCGCAAAAACAATGAATGAAACTCGCTAAGACACTAAACTCTTACTCGCAAAGAACAAATAACAACCATACTCGCAAACTAAAAGTCGATACTCATTAGGACTTCTCCTAAAAATTTCATACTCGCATAACAAATAAGAAGCATACTCGCAATTTTTAAAAAAGAAACTAGCAGCATAAGGGCTTGATACTCGCAATAAGGATTGCCAAGTAATACTCGCAATTAAAAGTATAGCTTACTCGCTAATAAGAGTTAAAGTCCTACTCGCTAACTTTTTTGTAATGATACTCGCTACTCAAAGATTGATACTCGCAAGGAGTTCAGTTCCCATACTCGTTAACACCCCCTTCATACTCGCTAAAGACCAAAAGTAGACCATAATCGCAAGAAAGAAACGCTATTCGCTAATCCCTAAGTGAAAAACATTATACTCGCTATTCTAGGGCTCAAAACTTGTAAAACCCATTTTTAACTTGAGGCCTAGAATAAAATTCAATAAAGACTTGTGAAAACTCAATAAAAAGCTAGTTTTAATCACTAAAAAGCTACTAAATAAGCCAACAACTCAAAACAAACACTAACCCATTCTACAAACCAAACGACTCCAAAGTTACATGCAAAGGTGGTAGAAAGTGTTATGAAAGCTTTTATTAGATTAATATGACAACTAAATAAGCTCAATAAGATTGAAAGATGTAAAAGAAAGATTGAGATGAAGAGACAAAATAAGCTAGGAAAGATTTTAAGACATGAAAATAATAACTTGCATAAAAAGAAACTTACCCTAAGACAAAATTAAACTAAATCTCACCCACACAAAATGAAGCTAGGGGATCCTATTTAAAGGAGCCAAGGAGGCTTCCTTGTTTACATCGTGTACACTTTGCCCCCTAGACTTTTTGCGTTCATGAAAACTACACTTAAACTTCTATTACAAAGCAACTAAACTTTCTAAAGACTAAACGTAAATCCTTGTAACTTGAGGTAGCGTGTTGACGTGCTTTCCAAAGGTCTTCAAAAGCTTAAAAGCGATCACTTGCTCGAATTTGTGAAGCTTATCTTGATAATTATCTTTGAACTTTGATTAAGCGTCTCTTTTATTTTCTCGAGCCTTTAAGAAATAAATTCGTCGTCACGGGCTTTTCTTAAGTAAATTTCATCATTGGCTTCACTTTAGACTCTTTTCCACATCTCGTGCTCGTTTTAGGCTTTTTGGTTGATTTCTATGTTGTTTTTGCAATATCCTTACCTGCACAGTCACAAACACAAAAACACGATATCTTTGGCGTTTAACGTTAGTTTTTGGTCTGATAGAGCCTGAAAATGGTGAATAAAAGGTATGTGAATAAGCATATACCAAAATCCCCCAGACTAAGGTATTGCGTGTCCTCACGCAATGTAATCACATCACGCCTTAAAGATAAATAATTTCACACCCCTCTTTACTAACTTTGAAAAGTAGCAAAACGTTCAAAAGATATACGAAATCATTTATTCCCTAAAACGCCCTGGTTTTCCATTTTTGACTATGTACATCATATATTACACTACTTCAGCTTATGACGGTGTGCTTGAATTTCCTTATCTTTCAATACGATTAAGGGTCATAGAGTAAGAACACGATTCATAGAAAAGTGACCGATTGGATAAAATTCATCGTCCCTGATTTTTCACAAGCCCCCAAACTAAGCGAAAAAACGGATCATTGTTTAATTACAAGTTAGATGCCAACGCTACTCATGGAAGTTACTCGTGTACCTCTTGCTCCCATTTTCCTATTTTTGTATCTCATTATTTTATTTTTGTGAGAGAAACGAATTTCTTCATAAGCATCTCGTTTCATAGTTTTTAGTCCGATAAAGATACCAAATTCATACGCTAAGTAGTTATCGATCTTCCCTTAAGTAGGTCTGCAAGAGAAATGTGGTCCACATCAAGGATATTGGATACATACAAAGACTTTGGAATACATCAAAATAGACATGAGTTGGAGAGTACCTTCACGTGCACCTCATGCACCCGATCTAGGATCATTCGCATGCACCTCACGTGCTACCAACTTTAGTCTTAACTCTTAAACTCATAATCCATAAATCTTCAACATACATCCTTATTCTCTATTTTTTTTTAACATGCCTTAGTAACTTCTCAACTCCGAACCTTCACGGTTTCAATCCAAGACCTACCGCCAACTGCTAGGGTTGGAATCTAGGATCCAAGGCCCGATCTCAATCCGAAGTCTTAAAGCACCTTAGCTCATACATAATAACGGGCTTTAGGGTAGCTCCGAANCTTAAACTCATAATCCATAAATCTTCAACATACATCCTTATTCTCTATTTTTTTTTAACATGCCTTAGTAACTTCTCAACTCCGAACCTTCACGGTTTCAATCCAAGACCTACCGCCAACTGCTAGGGTTGGAATCTAGGATCCAAGGCCCGATCTCAATCCGAAGTCTTAAAGCACCTTAGCTCATACATAATAACGGGCTTTAGGGTAGCTCCGAAACCACATGTGTACTATGCTTATTCAACGATATACAATACAACACAATACAACTCTAGATAATGGCGTGTATCCATGATGTGTACCTTCGATGAGCCTTAAAGAGATCCAACTACTCTATGCTTAGCATCTAACTTCTAAAGAAACTCTATCATTTCAGTTCTTCGCAAATTTAAAATCTCAAATAATGAGATCCGCGGATGCTTAGCCGATAATCAAGCCACGCATATACAAAGTCAAGTACGGGAGCCGACAAAAGAGTAGCTCCTTGTGTACAAAACTAGCAAAAGCTTTTGTGATCATCATTGGTTAAGGGAACAAGCTAGGGCTTAACACGCCCGGATCAAGTCAAAATTTTTATTCTCACTCTTACCTAGTAGGAAAGTCAAACGCGGTGTCAAAACTTTTATTCTATTTTTGCATAATTTTTAATTTTTTTTCATTTTTTCTTTGGAATTTTTCAAAATTTTTCAATTTTTTTGGATTTTTGAGGAAAAACGGGGTTGCGTAAGTAAACGACAATGGTGAAAGTGCTAGGTCAATCAAATCGAAGATTCACCCCCCCAGACTAAAGATAAACATTGTCCTCAATGTTTTCAAGGTAAGGGTAATCCTAACAATAAATCTAAGGCCGTTTATTAAGTATGCCAAAGATACCATTAGTCGATAAGATTTGGATATAGGATTTCCAAGCAAGCAGCAAGACATGGGACTCGAGTGGAGATGAGACGATCCACGAGCACGAGAGTCATCATGAATTGGGGAAATCCTGCACAAACACAAACAACCAAGCAAACACAAGATTGGAAGAGGTCGCCCTCCTCGCGTTACTTATTAGAAAATAAAAAACATAGATGGATAAGCATGGGGTGCCTCCCACGAAGCGCTTTGTTTTTGATCATCGAGTCACTTAGCTTGACTCTATCCCCGAATTTAGTTGTCCTTGGGGAAAGTTTGGAGATCCGGGATCACCAAAGGTAGATCCCCTCCAAAGTAGTGTTTCAAACGATGACCGTTTACCTTAAAATGTTCCCCATTTTGGTTAAAAAGTTCAACAGTACCATAAGGAAAAACTTGGGCAACGGTAAACGGTCCAGACCAACGGGACTTTAGCTTTCCAGAAAATATTTTTAACCTTGAGTTAAAAAGCAAAACTTGATCACCGACATTAAAAACACGATTTTTGATTTTTGAATCATGAATCCGTTTTGTTTTCTCCTTATAAATCAAAGAATTTTCATAAGCTTGATCTCGGAGTTCATTCAACTCATTCAACTGGATTTTTCGGTGATCACCCGCGGTTTTTAAATCATAATTCACATGTTTTAAAGCCCAGTAGGCGCGATGCTCTAGCTCAATCGGAAGATGACATGCCTTTCCGTACACGAGCTTGTAAGGGGTACAACCAATTGGTGTTTTATAAGCTGTGCGGAAGGCCCAGAGTGCATCATCTAACTTGTCCGACCAAGAAGAACGATTCTCACCCACGGTTCTTTCCAAAATTCTTTTTAGACCACGATTCGACACCTCGACTTGACCACTAGTTTGAGGATGATAAGCGGTACTAAGTCGATGGGTAACACCATATTTTGACATAACTTTTGAAAATCGGTCATTACAAAAATGAGTTCCACGGTCACTGATAATAGCTCGAGGTGTACCGAATCTGGCAAACAAACTTTTCAAAAATTTTACAACCACTCGGGCGTCGTTAGTTGGGAGAGCTTTGGCTTCGACCCATTTATAAAGATAATCGACCGCCACGAGGATGTATTTGTTTCCTTTTGAAGATGGAAATGGTCCCATGAAATCGATCCCCCACACGTCAAAGATTTCACACACTTGGATGGAGTTTTGAGGCATCTCATCCCGCTGCGAAATTTTTCCTTGTCGTTGGCACGCGTCACAAGACATCACCAGGTCCTGTGCATCGCGGTAGATCGAAGGCCAGAAGAAACCGGAGTCAAAAACTTTTTTAGCAGTCAAATTGGCACCATGATGTCCCCCTGTGGGGCCATTGTGGCATGCCATCAAAATAGCTTCGGCCTCTTTACCATGGACACATCTCCGAATGATTTGGTCGGCACAAACTTTGAACAAATAAGGGTCTTCCCAAAAATAATGTTTAACATCTTTGAAAAATTTCTTTTTGTCCTGGGTCGACATTCCTTTTCTGATAAAATTCCCCGCATGGTAATTTGCAAAATCGGCAAACCATGGGGTACTAGAATCACAAAGTGATACACTCTCAAGTGTCTCGAGAGGAAATGAGTCATCAATATCCTTTTTCTCGAGAACACCTTGATGAGGATTTTCAAGACGGGACAAATGGTCAGCGGCTAGGTTTTCTGCTCCTTTCTTGTCGCGGATCTCGACATTAAATTCTTGGAGCAAAAGCACCCATCGCATTAATCTGGACTTGGCATCTTGTTTGGTCATAAGGTATTTGAGGGCTGAATGGTCCGTATACACTATGCATTTCTTTAAAAGCATATATGATTGAAATTTTTCAAAAGCATATATAACTGCCAACATCTCTTTTTCAATTGTGGTGTAATGAGATTGGGCATTGTTCATTGTTTTGCTTGCATAGTGTATAGGCCGAAAATATTTGTCCTTACGTTGCCCCAGGACCGCCCTGATTGCATAGTCACTTGCATCACACATTCATTCAAAGGGCAACTCCCAGTCGGGGGTAACTAAAATAGGAGCCTCCGTTAACTTCTTTTTAAGGGTATTAAAAGCATCAATGCATTCATTGGTGAAGATGAACGGGGCATCCTTTTCCAAAAGGTGGGTCAATGGTCGGGCTATTTTAGAAAAGTCTTGTATGAAACGTCTATAAAAGCCAGCATGACCGAGGAAACTTCGAATCCCCTTGACGGTCGTGGGATGAGGTAATTTTGCCATAACATCAACTTTCGCTCTATCCACCTCAATCCCGACTTTTGAAATTTTATGGCCGAGGACTATACCCTCTTTAACCATAAAGTGACACTTCTCGCAATTCAGAACTAGGTTAGTGTCTTCACACCTTTGGAGCATTTGTTCTAAATGGGAGAGACAAGACGAAAATGAATCACCATACACAGAAAAATCATCCATAAAAACCTCCATTGTCTTCCCGATCATGTTTTGAAAAATAGCGGTTATACACCTCTGGAACGTGCCTGGGGCATTGCATAGGCCAAAGGGCATACGTCGGTAGGCAAAAGTTCCATAAGGGCAAGTGAAAGTGGTTTTCTCTTGATCGGGAGGATCAATGGGAATTTGAAAATAGACAGAAAAACCATCAAGAAAACAATAGAACTCATTTCCTGCAAGTCGTTCAATCATTTGATCCATGAATGGAAGTGGAAAATGGTCCTTTCGAGTTGCTTCATTGAGCCTTCGATAGTCGATGCAAACTCTCCAACCGGTAACAAGAAGTGTAGGAATAAGCTCGTTATCATCNTCGGGAGGATCAATGGGAATTTGAAAATAGACAGAAAAACCATCAAGAAAACAATAGAACTCATTTCCTGCAAGTCGTTCAATCATTTGATCCATGAATGGAAGTGGAAAATGGTCCTTTCGAGTTGCTTCATTGAGCCTTCGATAGTCGATGCAAACTCTCCAACCGGTAACAAGAAGTGTAGGAATAAGCTCGTTATCATCATTTGTCACGACAGTCATACCACCCTTCTTTGGCACACAATGGACCGGGCTAACCCATGAGCTATCAGAAATTGGGTAAATCATCCCAGCGTCGAGTAGTTTGATAACTTCATTTTTGATCACATCATGGATTTTTGGGTTAACCCGTCGTTGTTGTTGGATGGACGGCTTAGCATCGTTTTCAAGTAAAATCTTGTGGGTGCAAAAACGAGGGTCTATGCCCTTGATGTCGGAAATACGCCAGGCTATGGCATCTTTGTGTTTCTTAAGCATATCAACGAGACGGTTCTTCTCCTCATCTTGAAGGTGTTTAGAAATGATGACGGGAAATTTGTCGGTTCCTTCCAAGAATGCGTATTCAAGATGAGGAGGTAAATCCTTAAGCTCGAGTTCTGGAAGCTTTTCGTTAGATGGCTCGACTTTTTTTGACTTCTTCAACATAGAGATCCTTCGGAGGGAGAGGTGAAAAGGGATCTTCATTCAAAAGTTTTTCAAGCATAAGAATGTCTCCCTCCGGATCGTAGTAAGAATCATCAGTATTCCGATAATGAAGATGTATCGGTAGAGAGAAAATCATCGACTTCTTCCAAAAAGAAATCACCTCCTTCAAATGGAGTGAAAGAAGGGGAAGAGTCAGCAATTATAGGTTGAGAAGAAGGATAAGAATCATCAATAGAGGGTGAAGATGTAGAATTATTTGTGGGGGTAGAAGGAGTAGAAGTGGGATTGCCACTTGAAAAACCGAGTATCTCTTGAGAGTACTCATCAGAAACTTCATCAATGACATCGATTTTGTTTATGGTCATGGGTTCATCGGTGGAGGAATATCTTGCTGTTTGGTCTAGGTTAAATGTAACGGCTTCATGACCATCTCGCAAGGTAATCTCTTCATCATACACATCTATCAAAGCACGGCCCGTCTTTAGGAAACCTCGTCCTAGAATGAGAGGAACCCTCGGATCGGGATCAAAATCGACAACAACAAAATCAGCCGGAAAGTGAAATTTTCCCACATTGACGATGACATCCTCGGCTATGCTTTTAGGACGAGAGGTAGAACGGTCAGCAAGCTCGAGTGTCATTCGTGTAGGAGTCAAAGCGGGTAAAGACAACTTTTTCCAGACGGATAACGGCATAAGGCTAATGCTAGCACCTAAATCGGCTAAGGCGAAGCATTGAACCATTCCGGGAAAATTACATGGAATCAAGAACTTGCCGGGATCTTCAAGCTTTTCGGGAAGCTTTTTAAGGAGCACCGCCGAGCAATTCGCATTCAAAGGTGTAGTCGACATTTCATACAATTTATCTTTATTATTCAACAAGTTTTTAAGCATTGATGAAAACTTTGGCATTAACACAACAGCATCAGCAAGACTCAAATCAAAGCGAATGTCTTGNTAACGGCTTCATGACCATCTCGCAAGGTAATTTCTTCATCGTACACATCAATCAAAGCACGGCCCGTCTTGAGGAATCCTCGTCCTAGAATGAGAGGAACCCTTGGATCGGGATCAAAATCGACGACAACAAAATCAGCCTGAAAGTGAAATTTTCCCACATTGACGATGACATCCTCGGCTATGCCTTTAGGACGAGAGGTAGAACGGTCGGCAAGCTCGAGTGTCATTCGTGTAGGAGTCAAAGCGGGTAAAGAAAACTTCTGCCAGACGGAAAACGGCATAAGGCTAATGCTAGCACCTAAATCGGCTAAGGCGAAACATTGAACCATTACGGGAAAATTACATGGAATCAAGAACTTGCCGGGGTGTTCAAGCTTTTCGGGAAGCTTTTTAAGGAGCACCGCCGAGCAATTCGCATTCAAAGGTGTAGTCGACATTTCATACAATTTATCTTTATTATTCAACAAGTTTTTAAGCATTGATGAAAACTTTGGCATTAACACAACAACATCAGCAAGACTCAAATCAAAGCGAATGTCTTGAAACATCTTAAAAAACTTTTCCTTCATTATGTCATTTTTATCTTGACGTTTTTGCTCATCAAGACGAAAAGGATAAGGAAGATTAGTTTTAACTGGTTCATCTTTTTCAAAAACAATTTTATCTTTTCCTTTTGACATATTTGCATTTTCATTGATCGGTTGAACCACCGGAGGTTGGATATTTTCGGTCCTTCCTTGGTGAATAGGAATTCTCGTATCCGTTGTCACCTCGGTTGCACGGTCCACTACCTTTGAAGGAGGAGAATAAGAGGCACTTGGAACCGTTGGTCCTTTGTAAGAAACGCCACTGCGTGTTGTGATCGCCTTGACATCGCCCCTCGGGTTAGCGATCGTGTTGCTAGGTAAAGAAGTGGTACCCGAACTCGAGGGTCGATCATTTAAAGACTTTTTCATATCAAACATTTCCTTAAGCAACAATCTTGTTGTTTCTTCTTGATTTTTAAGTTGTGTCTGCTGACTTTGCAAGATAGTTTGTTGGTTTTGATTTTGACGAAGTAATTCTGCCAACAACTCATCCGTGTTTGATTGATTTAGAACAACACCTTGGTTTTGATTAAAAGTTTGCCCACGGGCATTGTTGTTGAAACCTTGACCTTGATTTTGAAAATTTTGATTCTCATGATTAAAGTTTCCATAATTAGCACCTTGATTTCCAAAATTTCCATGATTATTTTGAAAGTTCCGATTTTGGTTAAAACCTTGATTTTGATTCTGAAAACCGTGAGTTACTCGACTTTGATTCTGATTGACTTGATTACCACGATTTTGCACATTTTGGTTTGGAAGCGGGTTATGAAAACCGGGTGGTGGTCCAAGGTAATTGGTTGAACGGTAGCTGAGAAGAGGTAAGCGTTACCACCCATGTTAGCAGCGTACACATGCTCGTTAGAGACGTTACCGGTTGTTGGACACTCGTAATATGAATGGGGACCACCACAAGTTTCGCAACTTTGGTTAATAGCATTGACGGTTTGAGACGGTTGTTCTTTGTGTTGAATTAAAAGTCCCATTTGTTTTGTGAGAGCTGCAATAGCATCATAATTTTGTTTGGTTAATGACAAAACTTCGTCGTTAGCCTTGTTATTAGCACTTGACACTTGTGTTTTGCTTAGTGAAGTTCGCACTCTTGCTTTGTTTTCAATGATAGTGAACGCATCTTGAGTGTTTCGAGATAACAAATTACCACCAGCAGCAGAATTGCGTGAATCTTGATCAACGGGATTCAAACCATTATAGAACGTATCGATTTGATGCAATTCAGAAAACCCGTGATTTTGACACTTTTCAAGTAACTCTTTGAATCGATCCCAAGCTTCGCTGAATGATTCATCGAAAGCTTGTTGGAAACGAAAGATTTGAGTACGAAGATTTAAGGTTTTTGAAGGTGGACAGAAATGGTTTAGGAACTTGCTAGCCAAATCATCCCAAGTATGAATCGAATTGGGGGGTTCTTTGTCTAGCCAAGTACGAGCAGCTCCTTTGAGAGAAAAGGGAAACAATTTCATTTTGACAACATTATAAGGAAATTGGTTGATTTTAATTGTTTCAGCAATGTCGGTTATGTTCCGAATGTGAATATGAGGATCTTCGTGATCAACCCGTGAAAGGATATACCCGAAATGAGATTGAGTAATCCATGATTGATTTCAAAGTGATTTGCTTGAATATCGGGAATAACGATGGCTCTCCTCACACCTTGGAAAGGTGATTGGAGTTGTTCCTCCATTGGACGTAAATCATGAAGAGGTTGGGGATCTCCTCCGTTGGGACCCCCGTTAGGTTGTGCACCGTTGTTGTTGTTATTCATTTCCTCGAGATTTGGAGAATTAACTCGGTTTGGACATCTTAGAAGACTCTCGGGATTAGGAAGTGGTGGAAAAAGCTCGTTATAAGAAGAACGAGTGTTCATACAAATTGAAACAAATCAAAGTGTAATAAATTGAAAAAGTAAGTTGAAATGAAAATCTTTTTGGTATTTTATGTTTTATAAAAGAAAAGTGAAAAATATTTTTGGCTTTTATAGGTTTTATAATTTTTAGTTGTTTTTATGTTTACAAAAAACGATAACTTCTAAAAGAAGGTTCTTCAAAACACAATACTCAATAATCTAATGACTTAATCTTATCAACCGCTCCCCGGCAGCGGCGCCATAAATTGATCGTTGCGATCTAGCAAGCAAGCTTGTAAACCACGGATCGTTGTCCCAACGAGGGTTGAATTGATCTTGTCACTCGAGTCTTGAGTTATGTGAGATGAATAAGTTTGAAAGATGAGGTTTGGTTTTAGTCTATATTACGAAGACTTGTTTGAAACTTAAATGAAATAAAGAACGAGATTAAAAGAAATAAGTTGAACGACGAAAAGAAAACATAAGTCTAAGTAATACGTAATAAAAATGAAAGTTAAATTGCAAATGATGAAAGAAAGAAATAAAGAAAATGTTTTTGAGTTTTGATTTTTAACTAACTAAAAGAAAAATTAAACTAAAGTATTGATAAATGATTAAACGAACTAAAACTTAAACTAAAGTAAAAAGAAGTTAAACTAAGTTAAAATAAAACTAAAAAGATTTAAAGAAATTTCGACGGAGTGTCGTTAAGAAGTAAAAGAAACGAAACCTCACTCGATTAACGATGAGGTGAATAAAAGCCGAACCCGGCTTATAAACAAAGAAACTTGAAACAAATAGACACGTAAACTCGATCTCTAAAGACTCTTACTTGCTAAAAATTGATACTTGCAAATAAATGTTAATACTCGCAAAAACAATGAATGAAACTCGCTAAGACACTAAACTCTTACTCGCAAAGAACAAATAACAACCATACTCGCAAACTAAAAGTCGATACTCGCTAGGACTTCTCCCAAAAATTTCATACTTGCATAACAAATAAGAAGCATACTCGCAATTTTTAAAAAAGAAACTAGCAGCATAAGGGCTTGATACTCGCAATAAGGATTGCCAAGTAATACTCGCAATCAAAAGTATAGCTTACTCGCTAATAAGAGTTAAAGTCCTACTCGCTAACTTTTTTGTAATGATACTCGCTACTCAAAGATTGATACTCGCAAGGAGTTCAGTTCCCATACTCGCTAACACCCCCTTCATACTCGCTAAAGACCAAAAGTAGACCATACTCGCAAGAAAGAAACGCTACTCGCTAATCCCTAAGTGAAAAACATTATACTCGCTATTCTAGGGCTCAAAAGTTGTAAAACCCATTTTTAACGTGAGGCCTAGAATAAAATTCAATAAAGACTTGGGAAAACTCAATAAAAAGCTAGTTTTAATCACTAAAAAGCTACTAAATAAGCCAACAACTCAAAACAAACACTAACCCATTTTACAAACCAAACGACTCCAAAGTTACATGCAAAGGTGGTAGAAAGTGTTATGAAAGCTTTTATTAGATTAATATGACAACTAAATAAGCTCAATAAGATTGAAAGATGTAAAAGAAAGATTGAGATGAAGAGACAAAATAAGCTAGGAAAGATTTTAAGACATGAAAATAATAACTTGCATAAAAAGAAACTTACCCTAAGACAAAATTAAACTAAATCTAACCAACACAAAATGAAGCTAGGGGATCCTATTTAAAGGAGCCAAGGAGGCTTCCTTGTTTACATCGTGTACACTTTGCCCCCTAGACTTTTTGCGTTCATGAAAACTACACTTAAACTTCTATTACAAAGCAACTAAACTTTCTAAAGACTAAACGTAAATCCTTGTAACTTGAGGTAGCGTGTTGACGTGCTTTCCAAAGGTTTTCCAAAGCTTAAAAGTGATCACTTGCTCGAATTTGTGAAGCTTATCTTGATAATTATCTTTGAACTTTGATTAAGCGTCTCTTTTATTTTCTCGAGCCTTTAAGAAATAAATTCGTCGTCACGGGCTTTTCTTAAGTAAATTTCATCATTGGCTTCACTTTAGACTCTTTTCCACATCTCGTGCTCGTTTTAGGCTTTTTGGTTGATTTCTATGTTGTTTTTGCAATATCCTTACCTGCACAGTCACAAACACAAAAACACGATATCTTTGGCGTTTAACGTTATTTTTTGGTCTGATAGAGCCTGAAAATGGTGAATAAAAGGTATGTGAATAAGCACATACCAGCAAGCAAGAAAAAGCTAAAAAAAAAATGTATGTTGAAGATTTATGGATTATGAGTTTAAGTGTTAAGACTAAAGTTGGTAGCACATGAGGTGCATGCGAATGATCCTAGATCGGGCGCATGAGGTGCACGTGAAGGTACTCTCCAACTTATGTCTATTTTGATGTATTTCAAAGTCTTTGTATGTATCCAATACCCTTGATGTGGAACACATTTCTCGAGCAAACCTTCTTAAGAGAAGATCGATAACTACTTAGCGTCTTGATTTGGTATCTTTATCGGACTAAAAACTATGAAACGAGATGTTTATGAAGAAATTCATTTCTCTCACAAAAATAAAATAATGAGATACAAAAATAGGAAAATGGGAGAAAGCGGTACACGAGTAACTTCCATGGGTAGCGTTAGCATCTAACTTGTAATTAAACAATGATCCGTTTTTACGCTTAGTTTGGGAGCTTGTGAAAAATCAGGGACGATGAATTTTATCCAATCAGTCACTTTTCTATGAATCGTGTTCTTGCTCTATGAACCTTAATCGTTATTGAAAGATAATGAAAGTCAAGCACACCGTCATACGCTAAAGTAGTGTAATATAAGATGTACATAGTCAAAAAAATGGAAAACCGGGGCGTTTTAGGGAATAAATGATTTCGCATCTATCTTGAACGTTTTGCCACTTTTCAAAGTTAGTAAAGAGAGGTGTGAAATTATTTATCTCTAAAGCGCGACGTGATTACATTGCGTGAGGACACACAATACCTTAGTCTTTGGGATTTTGGTATGCGCTTATTCACATACCTTTTATTCACCATTTTCAGACCTTAAAAGACCAAAAACTAACATTAAACGCCAAATATATCGTGTTTTTGTGTTTGTGATCGTGCAGGGAAGGATATTGCATAAATGACATCAAAATCAACCAAAAAGCCTAAAACGAGCACGAGATGTGGAAAAGTGTCTAAAAGCCGAGTCAACGATGATATCTACTTATGAAAAGCCCGTGACGACGTATTTATTTCTTAAAGGCTCGAGAAAATGAAAAAGACGCATAATCGAAGTTCAAAGATAAATATTAAGATAAGCTTTATAAGTTCGAGCAAGTGATCACTTTTACGTCTTTGAAGACCTTTGGAAAGCACGTCAACACGCTACCTCAAGTTACAAGGACTTACGTTTAATTTTTAGAAGTTGTAGTTGCGTTGTAATAGAAGTTTATGTGTTGTTTTCATTAGATGTAAAAGTCTAGGGGGTAGAATGTACACGAAGGCAAAAAGGAAGCATCCTTGCTCCTTTAAATACCACCCCTTGGCTTCTTTTCCAAGCTAGTCTTCATTTTAGTCTTTGTTTTAGTTTTCATTAGTGTAAGTTTCTGAATTCCCAATGATAGAACCCTGAAACTCACAAGTAATTATTAGTATAAGAGCATATGAACTAATACCAATCAATTTAGAAACTAGAAAACGTGACTCAAAAATGTCACAATTTTTCCGTAGCAACCAACCGAATCGGTTGCCCACCAACCGAATCGGTTGGTTCTTTGGTCAACATCCAGCCGATCGGTTTGTGCCCGCAACCGAATCGGCTGGTCGTTCTGTGAACTTTTTCTACTTCAAATTCAATCCGAACGTTTTCCATTCAATCCAATCTTTCTTTTAACCTGTAATTGACCATCTCAACTTCCCAACACTTCTAACAACGATTCATAACACATTAATGCATCAACCTAATGATTCTATGAACTCAAGAACATCATCAACTTAATTCTTTCAAATAAGTGTTCTTAATTAACAATGTACCATCCTACATCACTAATTAACAAGCATATAACATCTGGGATTCATCAATTGCAAAGAAATTAGTTCTAAAGATTATACCCAATTCTATTCGAAAATTCCATCAATCAATTCCTACTCAAAACTTAATCAATTGATCTAATTCTTTTTGCAATGCATTCTA
>LBNU01025491.1:27362-40456 GCA_014162995.1 Artemisia annua
GGTTAAGTATGTTAGCACATCTTATTCTTTCAAGTTAGTTTTATAACCCTAGTTCCGGTTTTGAAACCTTGAAGAAATATAAGATATTTGGATAACTAGCAAACACGTTTTCTATAGTTACCAAACTAAAATGAGTTTAAATAATTAGAAAATGGAAATATCAATACACCGCAAAGTGGTAAAGGCAATTACTAGCATGATTACCTAGCAATGTGTCTTAACCCAATAAACATGGAGGAAATGCATGCCTATTTTTCAAGTTAAAAATGATGGCTAGCCCATCATCTATATGTACGTTAGAACTTGATGCACTTCCTTGAATACCTAAGTACATGTTTACTAGTCAAAGTGACTCACATTAGCAATAATGTGTAGATATTCAAAGAAAGAAGGAAAGTATCCAATCGTCACTCACTCTTCACTGGTGATGTAACACTTATAATGTTGACTAATCCAGTGGGAGCTACGTGATCGTATTACTGGTGACGAAACACATGTTGTAATATCCCGTAATTTACCTAGTCATTAATTATCGCTAAACATGAAGTAATTTATTATAAAGATCTAATTAACCATTTTCATGGTAATTTTTTTTTCTACGAATGATTTTGTCAACTAATTTTGTGACGTAACTCATATTTCATGCAAACGACACCGCACGCGTACCAACCCTACATTAGTAATGGCTTAAGTCCAATAATTTTATTTTTCGGAGTCAATAACTTTGTTTTTATTTTTATAAACACATTCACAAAAATGTGTTTTTCGCATCTTTCTAAAAAAAAAAGGTCAAACCAAGGTACCGCGACTACATTTAAGCTCAAACGGGACACGATATACAAAACGAGGATCAAAATTATTTTTCCCTCCTCCAATTTCTTTAATGTGCCACCCATAAAAGTCATTGTCACTCACATGAAATTCTTAAAAACCACATTTGATCATGACATCTCATTCCTATTTTTTTACCTAGAGCTAGTTACTAGTATATTATAATCATAATGCCATACTTTGGTTTAGATATTAGTCAAACCTTCAAAAGTGCTTTCCTTCCCCATATCTTTTTCATACTTTCGGCCGACCTACATGCATTCTAGAAACCAACCAAACTTCCTTTTTCTTTTTGGTGAAACTTATGCAAGCGTGCAAGTAAAATAATAAGCAAACCATACCTAAGCTCACCTATATAAATGAGTCGACATGCGTACCGACACCACTATAATTAAGGCTTATGTCAAATAAATACATTTTAAGTCTAGAATAATACTTCTAATTAATCCTCACCCTACATTTACAAGAATGTTACATATATTTTTTTCCTAAACTTAATGCATATACATTTAACTTGCATGCATATTTCACATTTAGAAAATCCACAAAAAGAAACTAAAGTGCAAGACATGAATTGATGTGTCCCTCCCCTCTTGCTTGTTCGGCTGAAACACCCCAAAAGCACCAACATATCTAAATTATTTTATTACTTAGCTAAACCTAGCTCATTAAATAATTACCATTGACCATACCTTATTTTCTTACAATTGACTATGACTTTGTTATCTAGATGTTAAGCCTAGTAACTATAGGACAATAGTCTAAATTGAGAGACACAATGAGATTTGACCATCCTTTTGTTTTCTTGTCGTCTAGTCACCCCAAAACCAAGCATCACCTTTATTTTCTTTTAATAATAATCTAGGTGGTAGTGTAATAAACAAATAATAAACACCATGTCTTATTTTCACTATAAAAATGGAAGTTACTTGCATTCAATCTTTCACACTTACAAGACAAAACTTCACTCACTCACTTGGTTCACGACAAGGGCAAGGAAAAACAAGAAAGAGAAGTCATTTTGCTAGTTAAAATGGGTATATGAGCTCATTTGGGCAGTATTTGGATTAATTAGTGTTCATGTCACCTCACCATCTCAAGGTCTCATTCTTTTCTTACTTCCCATTTTTGCAACATAATTATTAAGTTATATCACCATAATTGTATACATTTTCTATATAATTTACTTATAATGGTTCATAAAATATTGATATTGTATGAATAAAGTATGGAAGGGATAAAGTAAGAAGGTTGTTATTGTTAAAAACAAAGTTAGAATAATGTTTTTTTTACAAACGTACTTGTTGTCCGAAATTTTATTTGAGTAAACAGTAACTTCAAACTATTTTTGACGAGTTTTATCCTTAAAAGTATGTTAGCACACTTAATTTCCTTTCCGGGGATATAAAGAACATAAAAATCGGGCTTAAAACGAGAAAGATATGACCAAACGAAGTTAACGAAACATAAATGTTTTGACAGCTTTTGGTAAAATGTAAGCATTCTGTCCAGTTTTGTAAAATGGGATTTTGACCCCTTTCTGCTTCAATTCATCTGAAACTTATAAAATGAAACCTGTCCGGAATGATATTTTACCTATAATAGCGACCTTTCTTTTGACACGAAAGTGCTTATTTAAGGAGCTAGCCCCGGATATGTTCGGACTATTTTCAAAAAAAAAGTTAAATAAATTTTCTGCACATATTTTTACAAAGCATAAAGCTGTTAATAACTTAAATTGGTGTTTTAGAGCGTTTTTGGGTCCGTTTGGACTATAAAAAGTTTAAGAAATATTATTGTACCACTTATATAATAATTATAAGCATTGTCTAACTTTAATATTATCTTACAAATTACATGAATTAAACTTAAACCAATAACACGAGCTAAACACATTGAGCGATATGGACTATAAATAAATCTTTGTCTATTAGAAAATATTACAAACATGAACACTCATGTATTAAAGTTCGAACTTGACGTAAACATTCTTTTGAATTATTAAACTAGCACAACTCTTAGGTGGTGATATAACGACAATAATTTAGCACACCACTTTGTTTTACCATATTATTCTGAATCAACCTATAATAAACTAGGTGGCTTACCGGAACTATTGCGACGACTTCCTTTTTGTTGATCTCCTAACAATCAACACCTTTAACTTAAGGTGAGTCATAGCCCCTCTTTTATCTATTTTGAACTCTTTGGGGGAGATACATGCTCGTTTTACTTACATCTTTTATTCGTTTATCTTAAACACTTTACTAAATTGATGATACACTCTATTTGTTTATTGAAACATATTACATGCTACGAACATGAACAGAAGTATTTTTCTATATGCTACCATGATTATTATTGCCTAAGACACACTTTTGCCACTGAAAGTCCCTCATATCATGAACCTTAGTCACTTGCGAGTGAACGCGAATATAGTGAATAGATCTATTGGCAGTTGACGCCCCATTTGTGCTAGCCGGATAGGTAGCCAAATGCACTTTATTTGAAGAACAATAGGATGTTGGCAAATGCTGCAAGCTACACCACAGAGGGGAGTGTACAGTTAAGTGCCATAACTGCTAGAAAGTGGGGCATTTGGCCAGGAATTGTCGGTCTAGATCCCTAGCTACAGCTCAAGCAACACCACCCAACAACCGTAGAGCGGAAGTCACCTGCTTTGGTTGTGGTGAGAAGGGTCACTACCGCAATGAGTGCAAGAAGCCTAGGAATCAAGGAAATGGTGGTGGTAACACTGGGAATCAGGGCAATGAAGGAGTTGCTGCTGCAAGGGTTTATGCTGTTGGCAGAAGAGAAGCTCAGAACGACCCGAATGTGGTGACGGGTACATTTCTTTTAAATAATCGTTATGCATCGATTTTGTTTGATACGGGAGCAGATAGAAGTTTTGTGTCAACTGCATTTAGCTCTTTGATTGGTATTGCCCCGACCACCTTAGATAACGTCTTTGACGTAGAATTAGCTAATGGGAATCTAGAGAGAGTATATACCATTATAAGAGGCTGCACTCTAAACTTGCTAAACCACCCTTTCAATATCGATCTCATGCCGGTAGAGTTAGGTAGTTTTGACGTCATCATAGGGATGGATTGGTTATCGAGATACCATGCCGTCATCATCTGTGATGAAAAGATCGTCAGAGTACCGTACGGAAATGAGATTCTCATTATTGAGGGAGATCGAAGTGATCGTGCGCGTTCGTCAAGGTTGAAAATCATCTCGTGTATGAAGATGCAGAAGTACATCGAGAAAGGATGCTTGTAATACCCCGTAATTTACCTAGTCATTAATTATCGCTAAACATGAAGTAATTTATTATAAAGATCTAATTAACCATTTTCATGGTAATTTTTTTTTTCTACGAATGATTTCGTCAACTAATTTTGTGACGTAACTCATATTTCATGCAAACGACACCGCACGCGTACCAACCCTACATTAGTAATGGCTTAAGTCCAATAATTTTATTTTTCGGAGTCAATAACTTTGTTTTTATTTTTATAAAAACATTCACAAAAATGTGTTTTTCGCATCTTTCTAAAAAACGTCAAACCAAGGTACCGCGACTACATTTAAGCTCAAACGGGACACGATATACAAAACGAGGATCAAAATTATTTTTCCCTCCTCCAATTTCTTTAATGTGCCACCCATAAAAGTCATTGTCACTCACATGAAATTCTTAAAAACCACATTTGATCATGACATCTCATACTAACATGTATTTTATCCAAATTAGTTCGTGCACATTAAAGCTAACACAAAATCAAAGTCAAGCATATCTTCCTTTGTTTCGTTTTTTTTTTACTGCCGAAGCATCACACCCATGGTCCCATGCTAACCTTGATATTCCATTTTGATAGTGAAATTACTATGTTTTAACATTAACTCAATATGACAACATACCTTTTATCACTTTGGCCAAAATGCAAGTCAAATGCTACCCCATTTGTCTCCTTCAAAATCTAGTCGAGCCATATTGATCCTACAAATATTATTTTCAAACTTGTTCCATAAAAGCAAACAACTTTCTTTCTTTTCTCATCACACGATCTAGCAAGCTAGACATTTTTTTTCATTTTTTTAGTGCTAACCTATTAAGTGATTATAATAATGAAGGAACCATGCTTGATTCTCAAATAAAAGAACCAACACATTACATTTTGGTCCTTTTTTTTTTGCTTTCGGCAGACCATCACCAACACCATATCATATTTTTTTTTACCTAGAGCTAGTTACTAGTATATTATAATCATAATGCCATACTTTGGTTTAGATATTAGTCAAACCTTCAAAAGTGCTTTCCTTCCCCATATCTTTTTCATACTTTCGGCCGACCTACATGCATGCTAGAAACCAACCAAACTTCCTTTTTCTTTTTGGTGAAACTTATGCAAGCGTGCAAGTAAAATAATAAGCAAACCATACCTAAGCTCGCCTATATAAACGAGTCGACACGCGTACCGACACCACTATAATTAAGGCTTATGTCAAATAAATACATTTTAAGTCTAGAATAATACTTCTAATTAATCCTCACCCTACATTTACAAGAATGTTACATATATTTTTTTCCTAAACTTAATGCATATACATTTAACTTGCATGCATATTTCACATTTAGAAAATCCACAAAAAGAAACTAAAGTGCAAGACATGAATTGATGTGTCCCTCCCCTCTTGCTTGTTCGGCTGAAACACCCCAAAAGCACCAACATATCTAAATTATTTTATTACTTAGCTAAACCTAGCTCATTAAATAATTACCATTGACCATACCTTATTTTCTTACAATTGACTATGACTTTGTTATCTAGATGTTAAGCCTAGTAACTATAGGACAATAGTCTAAATTGAGAGACACAATGAGATTTGACCATCCTTTTGTTTTCTTGTCGTCTAGTCACCCCAAAACCAAGCATCACCTTTATTTTCTTTTAATAATAATCTAGGTGGTAGTGTAATAAACAAATAATAAACACCATGTCTTATTTTCACTATAAAAATGGAAGTTACTTGCATTCAATCTTTCACACTTACAAGACAAAACTTCACTCACTCACTTGGTTCACGACAAGGGCAAGGAAAAACAAGAAAGAGAAGTCATTTTGCTAGTTAAAATGGGTATATGAGCTCATTTGGGCAGTATTTGGATTAATTAGTGTTCATGTCACCTCACCATCTCAAGGTCTCATTCTTTTCTTACTTCTCATTTTTACAACATAATTATTAAGTTATATCACCATTTAATTGTATACATTTTCTATATAATTTACTTATAATGGTTCATAAAATATTGATATTGTATGAATAAAGTATGGAAGGGATAATGTAAGAAGGTTGTTATTGTTAAAAACAAAGTTAGAATAATGTTTTTTGCAAACGTACTTGTTGTCCGAAATTTTATTTTAGTAAACAGTAACTTCAAACTATTTTTGACGAGTTTTATCCTTAAAAGTATGTTAGCACACTTAATTTCCTTTTCGGGGATATAAAGAACATAAAAATCGGGCTTAAAACGAGAAAGATATGACCAAACGAAGTTAACGAAACATAAATGTTTTGACAGCTTTTGGTAAAATGTAAGCATTCTGTCCAGTTTTGTAAAATGGGATTTTGACCCCTTTCTGCTTCGATTCATCTGAAACTTATAAAATGAAACCTATCCGGAATGATATTTTACCTATAATAGCAACCTTTCTTTTGTCACGAAAGTGATTATTTATGGAGCTAGACCCGGATATGTTCGGACTATTTTCAAAAAAAAAAAGTTAAATAAATTTTATGCACATATTTTTACAAAGCATAAAGCTGTTAATAACTTAAATTGGTGTTTTAGAGCATTTTTGGGTCCTTTTGGACTATAAAAAGTTTAAGAAATATTANAAAAAAAAAGTTAAATAAATTTTCTGCACATATTTTTACAAAGCATAAAGCTGTTAATAACTTAAATTGGTGTTTTAGAGCGTTTTTGGGTCCGTTTGGACTATAAAAAGTTTAAGAAATATTATTGTACCACTTATATAATAATTATAAGCATTGTCTAACTTTAATATTATCTTACAAATTACACGAATTAAACTTAAACCAATAACACGAGCTAAACACATTGAGCGATATGGACTATAAATAAATCTTTGTCTATTAGAAAATATTACAAACATGAACACTCATGTATTAAAGTTCGAACTTGACGTAAACATTGTTTTGAATTATTAAACTAGCACAACTCTTAGGTGGTGATATAACGACAATAATTTAGCACACCACTTTGTTTTACCATATTATTCTGAATCGACCTATAATAAACTAGGCGGCTTACCGGAACTATTGCGACGACTTCCTTTTTGTTGATCTCCTAACAATCAACACCTTCAACTTAAGGTGAGTCATAGCCCCTCTTTTACTTATTTCGAACTATTTTAGGGGAGATGCATGCTCGTTTTACTTACATAATTTACTCGTTTATCTTAAACATTTTATTCGATTGATGAAATACTCTATTTATTTATTTAAATATATTATATGCTACAAACATTGGATATCACCCAATTAAATGATTGGATATCACCCAATCAAATAATTCTATACAAATATTGGATATCACCCAATTAAACGATTGGATATCACCTAATCAAAGGATTTTATACAAACATTGGATATCACCCAATTAAAGGATTGGATATCGCCAAATCAAAGGATTTTATACAATCATTGGATATCACCCAATGAAATGATTTTATACAAACACTATGGTCTTACTCAACTATCGACTTGAGTAGGAAAATGAAGCAAACTATGGGCATATAACAACGTAGCCCACGATTCATTTTATTGAAATTATCAAACAAACTCGAAACTTTTTCAATCAATTGTTTTATATAAACTCTATGAACTCACCAACCTTTGTGTTGACACTTATTAGCATGTATTTCAGGTTCTTAAGGTGATAACTTACTCTTGGAAGCGCTTGGCAAACGGTATGGCATGGTCATAGAAGACTCTGATAATATTTGGGGACCAAATCAAATATTTTATGGGCCTTACTTCCGCACTATTTCTGAATGTTGTGAATAAAATACTCTGATTTATGAAATCTTTATGAAACAATTGACGTATAAACTGGTCTTTATACTTTGTGTTTAGATACCAATTGAGTAGCACCCCAGTGACATATATGCTTCCGCTGGACCCGATTTTGGGGGTGTTACAAAGTCCGCCAAGAACGCTTGGTATCCTATTTGTACTCTAACATTCCTTACCTCCCCCATTGCTTTTGCTTTAGAGTTATCCGCCATGGTGAGTTTAGAATTGTTAGGTTGAGGGTCTCTCAATCCCAACTTTTGATACAAGGGGTAAGGCATTATACTCACACTAGAACCCGTGTCGGCTAGTGCATACAATGGAGTAGTTCCATTAATCTTCACCGGTAAAACAAAGTTTCCGGGATCATTCATCTTTTTAGGAAGCCCATTCTCCATTATTCTTCTTTCCTCTACCTCATCAAAACTATTATTCTCCAACTTTGATTTTGCCAACATAACTCCATCTAGCTTCTTCCTATAAACCATGTAATCTCTAAGTACCTCAATAACCGGTTTGTTCTCCATTAACTCACTTATTTTTGCTTCAAGGTTTTCCAAAATTGCTTGTTTTTGTTCTTTGGTTAAGGGTTTCTTGTTTTGTGGTGAATTTGGTTGAGTGTTGGATGATGATGATGATGATTTGTTTTCCTTTGGGGTGGAGGGTTGGGTTAATTTGTTTAATGGGGTTTTGTTTCGATTGGCTTTTCCCATCTTACAAACTTCATCCTTTCCTCCCTTAAGCGTTATCATTCCTTCACAAACATCAACTAGCATTTCATTAACATCCTTCCCTTCTTCCAAATCACTAATATTGATCCGTAACTCACCTAGTGCAAAATCAATTGTACACTTGGTAGTTATAAGAAAATTTCTACCAAAGACAACCTCCGGTTCATCGGCATTCATGTAATCCAAGACCACAAAGTTACATTTGAAAATATGACCATGTATATTCACTTTAACATCTCTCACTTCTTTCCTTCCATAGCTTCCATAATCAAGTCTAACAAAGCCAAGCTTGTTAAGCATCTCTTCCGAAATATAGTTATCACTATACTCCATGTTCAACTCCGCATCCCATGCTTTTTCTCCTTCCACCGCACAAGGTGTAGCATACCTCATGTGTGTAGCATCGTACTCCTTAGTTGGTGCCTTAGTAAAAACAACCACCTTTCTTTCCTTCTCCTTCTTTGGATAACACATTTCATGTGGCAAATAAGAAACATTATCACCAATAATCTCTCCTTCTTCCAAATCACTCTTAGCCTTCTCTAACATATTCTCTAACTTTTCCAAGGAATCCCCGGAATCCTTGAACATATCCTCCAAATCTTTCAAGTATGCCGAAATCTGACTTAAACTCTCCATTTCACCTAAGCAATTACTAACTATAACATAACCATCAAAAAACATCCAAACCATTAGCATGAGGGTTAGTTGTAAGCAAATAATTCTTAATATGAAACAAGAATAAGTATATTAACAAACTAAAACACTAAGAATTGAAAACAAACTAAAAACTAAAAAGTGCAAAAAATTTAACGAGAGTTCCAACCGGTCGGTTGGGTGTCCAACCGAATCGGTTGATGAAATTACCACCACCAACCGATCGGTACGAACCCGTAACCGAATCGGTTGGTCACTCTGACAAAAATATTTTTTTTTATAAATAAATTACTAAAAATTAACTACACTTTAATCCTACCATTAATGACTTATTATTAAAAACTCTTAATATCCCAATAATAATTAAAACTAAACATTAATTCTATTTAATTAAAAACTTAAACATTAATCATAATAACTATTTTAACTACTCATAATTACTAACATTAATAGTCTAGAAACCTAAATAATTAACTAAAAACAGTAATTTAAAGAAAATTAACGAATAAAACTAAAATCCTAATTTTACCGAGCTGCCAACCGAATCGGTTGGTTGTCCAACCGATCGGTTGGAGCAATCTGTCTAAAAAAAAACTTTTTCTTGTTAAAAATTAAATCAAATCCGAATTATAAACAAATTAACTACTAAAATAAAGAAAACTAATCAAATCCCCGGCAGCGGCGCCAAAAACTTGATGTGCGTTTTTGCTAGTGCAAGTTTTAAAATTTATAAACACGATTTATCCGATTAATTCTTTAGCACATACGAGCAAGTATACTCGTCCGGTGTAATAAAGGTGGGTAAGTCGAGATCGTCCCAAGGGATTTGTTTATTTATAGTAGAACTTGTTTATTAACAAAGGTTGTCAATCCTTGTTTGTATGAATATATTTTTAAAAAGAAATCAAATAAGAACTAAGCATATACTTGTGTATAATTCCATGATGAGGTCTAGGAGTATTATTGCAATTATGAATATAAAGTTTGGTGTAAAACTTGTTATGATGCGCAACTAAAAATGAGTAGAAATACAATCGATGATGTATGTCATGTTCTAACTACTACTAAGAATTCAATCTACTAAATGACTCCTTTCGGACATATCAAGATAGTATGACAATTCTATAATCACATGGTTGTTTAGAAAATCAACTCTTTTCTTATGAATTCCTACGAATCCTTTCGGTCCTTTTTCGTGATGAAATCTTCTCAAAATCCATTTTAATAAGTAAATAGGATGGTTGTCAAGCATCATATTCCATACTAATTCGTGCACTAATGTTTTGGAATAAAAACAAGTTGAAAATCCTTTCGGACCTATTTCCCAAAGATTGTTTTTATCAACAAATTAAGCAAGATTAGATATTACTTCAACAAACTCATAAAATAGATATGTTTTCATGCATCACCTTTTTAGTAAAAGAATACTCCATAACCAATCACATCATACACACAAGTATATCACAAATTACTCCATAGCAATCATAAATAAACACAAGTAGATAATAAAACTTTCATTAAACGTAAAGTAACAATTGTTCATTATAAGAATCAAGGTGTACCTAGTCTTGAGAATTACAATGACAAGAATCACGTGGAACTATAGCAACCACACTCTAGATAAACTATTCACCACACTAGTGAACAATTCCCAACTCGAACCAAAGATTGAGACTTTACTCAACTCTTTCTGACGTTTTTCACACTTAGTAACCTTAGAAAATGAACTAGTAACACTTTAGTGTAACAATAATATTGATAAAAGATGGTACATGTAATCTAGAGGCTAAGTACTCATTATATAGCCTCATAACTCTTCTCTTCCAAGTAAAAACGTCCCATGATAGTTAATAACCAGAAATGATCAGCCACCAATGATTATGGAGAGTAAATACACCTTTAAATGCGAATTTGTAACAGCAGCAGTTCCCCAACCGATCGGCTGAAGGTCCAACCGATCGGTTGGAGTCTTTTGGTCAAATTCCAGCCGATCCGGTTGCGGGTTGCAGCCGATCGGCTGGATGCCTCCACTATGTTGTTTCTTTGACTTTTCTTCGCCGATTCTTTTCGCATGTGTTTCCTTTCTTCGTGGCATGTCTTGGTACATTAGAACTTGATATTTCTTTGGTAAATATGTATAGAAAGCTCGTCTATATCAAATCCTTTGTCCATGCGTTAATTTCATCCTTCTCTTCCATTCGAATCTTTCCCCAACAGGCATGATCACTTCATTTCTTCACTTTTAAGCATCTTTCCACTGCTTTTGGCTATATTTGCATGTATAAACACTTTTCCATGATTAAGTAACAAATGTATACAAATATGACCAATTTCCATACGAAAAACCAACAATAACGCTTCTAAAAACATGTTAACTTTGAGCGTTATCATAACCATATGATTTTTAGTAAATCATCGACTATAAACGGATTTGAGTTGTCTTTACCTGTAGCCGTTTGCTCAGGACTAGCCAATTCTTAAAGGAAACATCCTTGGTGAATTGATAACCAATATGGATTCCCACTGCCTTTACCACAAGCCATATACTTATGGGCTAGTCAATTCTTTGGATTTTCACAGAATAAGATCCATGGTGAATTGATAACCATTCAACTCTCAGCAATGAAGCATGGGTGAGTTGAGTACCCTATGGTTTTGAGCAAACCATGACAGCTATCAACAAATTTGATGTGTCTTTACCAAAGCTGTACCCTTTGGACTAGCCAACTCTTTGATAGACACAAGTCACATCTGGTGAGTTGAGAACCATCAATAGAGTTACTATACAACAAACCTGCAAACAGTTAGTACAATAAAACACATTTTTTTTACTAACAAGAAATAAAATGAAAAATATACAACAATTACCCCAAAGAAGTATCAATGGTGACTCCATGCTGTGCTTTCATACCCATTTTGAACTGGATACTTTTCCTTACAGCTTTAACCAATTGCTCAGCATGAGTCATGTCATTGCCACACACATCACAAGGAACAAGTAGCTTCATCTCCAACATTTGATTCAGAATCCTTAGAGATATGGGATAGGTAATCTCAGCACACATGTAGAGAACCTTGCCAGCATCAGTAGACAACACATGAACATTGGGTAAAGGATAAAATTTCCAATTAGAAACCTCCCATCTTGACTGTCCCATCCAAACATCAAATCCTCTACTAAGATGAAAATTTGAATCAAACAACACAGTCAAATCTCCTCTCAAATACATACCACTCCCAGTAGGTTCTTTGTTCTTATAAAAGGAGGTGACCCAACTATACATATTCAGCAAATCCTGTCTATCCACAAAAGTTAAAATTTCACTCAGAAAAGAGAAATACTTAACTGTCCCATCTGCTCTGTGGATAACATTGATGTTCTGATCCTTGTATTGAACTGGTAGAACCTCCTAACTAACCAAAGGGACATGAGGAATAGGATCTTCACCATCATCTTCCTCAACCTCAATATATTCAGAATCATCTAAGGGAGTAACCAAACTTGTAGGAGGTCTCTTCCTGCCCTGAGTCTTTCTTCTTGTGGCAGTAGAAGATGCATCAGTAGTATCTGGCTCAGATTTAACTTGATGTGAGTCAGGAACTGAAGTGTCAGCAGGAACATCTGTAGATGCTTCAGCAGGAACAGATTGCTCAGTAGGATCTAGAACTGCTGAAGTTGTCTTAGCAGGATCTGGAACTGCTGAAGGTGTTTCAGCAGGAATAGATACTGAATTATCAGCATCCTTAGGCACATCAATAGTAGCTCTAGCC
>LBNU01025491.1:67477-98246 GCA_014162995.1 Artemisia annua
TTTTCTTTTATTTTCTTTTATTTTACAAACCCTAATTTTCATTTTTCAATAAATCGGATTTATTTATTAAATCTTTTTATAAAAATGTTTTTATAAATGTTTTAATGATAAAAACTTGTGTGGATATTGTTTTGGTACTCGTTGGCCGCGACTCGGATTGACTCACCGAGTCAACTCGGTGACTCGGTGATGTTTTGATGTTGTTATTGTTGTTGGTTGTAACGAAGGGAGTATATACATTATTTTGTGTTTGGGTTTGTTTTGAGGGTCCGTTTGGTCTTGTTTGTGGCTCGACATCCGAGAACCACCACCACCGAGGCACGGGTGGTGGTGGGTGATGGTATTATTATTGTTGTTTTAAGTGTTTGGATTTGGTAGTGATTGGATTTGGTAGTGTTTGGATGAGATTTGGATGCGTTTTGGGTTGAGCCGAGAAGGAGTAAGGCTCGGATTAGATTCGGATTTGGTTTGGTATTGATTTTGGACTCGGGTTCGATTGTGTTGAGTGTCGTTATTGTTGTTGTGATTGTTTCGGGATTTGGTTACTAGTCTCGGGATTATTATTATTATTATTTAGTTTAAACGGTAAATAATAAAACGGTTAATAAAATTAAGAAACCTAAAATACATTTGACATAGTTAAGAGGATTTGGACATCGGACTTGGATCCGTATTATTATTATTGTGATGTTATATTGTGAGCTTGAATTGGACGTATTGGATTTGCGGCTATGGTTATTTGGACTTATCGACCCTTTAGTACACGAGACGGTAGGGTACGTTAGGCCCTTAAAGATCTTAACGTACCTGGAACTCGAACAATACCAAATGGTCGATAAACCTAAACAACTAATGGACTACGTAAATGATATATCCAATCATATTATTATTTATAAAAGGTAAATGTTGTTTAAATATAAAGAGTCGTTGACTCGGGAAATGTTCTATAAACGGGCAGGTCATGCCGAAATTTTGTAAAATTCTTTATAATCTTCAAACTCTTTTACTAACTAATATATATTTCAAAACCCTTTTTATTTCGACATTATTTTGGGAAAATGGGTAAAATCGAGACTTATTATTATTGATTTATTTTTATTCGAAGGTGTCTTTATTTTTCTTTTCTTTTCTTTCCATTTCTTTTCGACGTATTTTTTAGAGTATTCATTCGCCTTTCTTGCGTATTTTGTCGTTTCGCCGACTTATTCCCTTCTATCTTTCTTCCACATGAGACTTTTCTTTGAAAACTATTTTCTTTCAAATGCCATTGTATTTTATAAAACTATATTGAAGCATTGTTTATTGAAGTATTCGAGTACCATTGCTGAGTTACGATATTGATATTGCTTAGGTTGTGCTGAGGATTATTTGCTGTGACGCATTATTTGATTGGTTGATATATCTCATTTCCTGCTATTGTTAAGGTGTGATTCATAGCCCCGCTTTTTATCTTTTAAATGTTTATAATGTGTTGACTTTTTAAGCATGTGTTTCAGGTACTAATGATATTAATAATTAGCTTTGAAGCTTGATACTTGGGGCATGGTGGAGTGGCTAAGGCTGAAGAGGCATTTCTGTCAAGGCAGCTTTACTATCTTTCTATTCTTATTTGCATGTCATTCGTAAAACCTTTTGTGTCTTTTGTTACTTCCGCTGCTAAACTTTGTTCATTTTCCGCTGCAAACTCTATTTACTTTTTCCGCTGCTACTTTGACTTAAGAGTCCTTGTACTCTAAATGGTTTGTTATTCGAATGATATGTTTTGCAACATTTATAAACGTCCCGTGTTGTGGTCGTTAGCTATAAATGTGCCTGGTTTCTATTTGCGTAATACCCCCAGCATGATAGCTGCCGTATTCGAGTTGGGGGTGTTACATTTTAAGCATTTACCTTTCAGCTTTGTTTAACAAATTTACAAAAATAAAAAAAATCGGAAAAATATTAAAAAGTAATAAAAAAAATGTTTTCAAAATCTTAACTTAGCTTACATACAAGCTTACTATTGTTTAGATAAAGTTTTTTTAGCTCTCGTGAGATTTAATTTTAGCTCAAATCAGTTCAAGGATCTCATTTCCACTTCAAGTCAATGAAAGTCAAAGATGGTGTGATGATGATGATTCTGGGTTTAAATATGATAGATCATGGTTGCTGTGGTGATGCGTAGGTTTTGCAACCTTGCAATAGGTTTTACTTCTCAAGGGATCTTGAGAAGCTTGCAATCCCCACCATGTAGTGTACCTGACCGGTGTAGTATAGTGAAGTGGCAAGTACCGGGGGATTGATCGTTCTCTCGGGGAATATTGTCGTTAGGATTGAAAACTACTCTAATTAGGTCTAAGGGTGAGGGATGATTCTTTTTGTATTTTTATATTTTATGGAAAGCAAGTAAAAATCTCGGGTATTGGAAGAGTGGGCGGAATTAGTTGCTAGCCAACTAACCCAAATAACTACGAATGCAAAGAAAATAAAATAACAAGAAAGTAAATGGTTGTGAAACTTATATGGAGAAAAGTGTGTTTACTTAGATTTCACTACTCCCTAACTATCTTTTACCGGTTAATTAGTTTGTTACAATTGTATGGATGATGGGTTGTATTCCGTAATACCATTCGTAGGGCCGTGTACGATCTTCCCTAACTCTATAAGCGCAAACATCATTCTATAGCGACACGTTTAGCATCCAAACCATGAAATCACTAGTAATTACTTATGCATTAAATACAACCAAATAATCATAGTACACATCCGATTCATGTTTCTTAAGACGTTCAAGCAAGTCACCAATTGGAAGTCAGCCAGTTTTCTTAAGCCTAACATCGATATCACCCACCCACAACAATTAATAACAAACCAACAACAAGTAATCAATAGCTAGGTTTCATTAGATCTAAGTAAACACAAGAGAAACCTAGCCTAACATGTTAATGTAAAGACAAGCATAAGATATAATCAAGCAACACATAGACATATTGATTGTTTTGATGGAAGACTTATCTTTAATTAAGCATGGATGAAACAAGGGTGAAAAACCCTTGAAAAAGGCAGTAAATTCGACCTAGGGTTTATCCCTAAAGTTCTCCCAAAAGTTGCACACACTAATGAAATAAAATCGTAAAATATATATAGAAAATACATTCTGACGGCGTCAGGTTATAATTCCTGACGCCATCAACCCGCCATGTTTAGGGTTGTCGGATCACCTAGATCCACTTCTGATGCCGTCAACCTCTATAACCTTTTGGGCCGTCTCTCTTTAATGTTACACCTGACGGCCTGGACCATCTAACACCTGACGCCGTCAGGTGTAAACATCTCAACTCTTCTTCAGGGCGTCTGGTAATGTCAAAATCCAACTNTTTGATGGAAGACTAATCTTTAATTAAGCATGGATGAAACAAGGGTGAAAAACCCTTGAAAAAGGCAGTAAATTCGACCTAGGGTTTATCCCTAAAGTTCTCCCAAAAGTTGCACACACTAATGAAATAAAATCGTAAAATATATATAGAAAATACATTCTGACGGCGTCAGGTTATAATTCCTGACGCCATCAACCCGCCATGTTTAGGGTTGTCGGATCACCTAGATCCACTTCTGATGCCGTCAACCTCTATAACCTTTTGGGCCGTCTCTCTTTAATGTTACACCTGACGGCCTGGACCATCTAACACCTGACGCCGTCAGGTGTAAACATCTCAACTCTTCTTCAGGGCGTCTGGTAATGTCAAAATCCAACTCCTTTGTCTTCAAGTGACGGCATCAGCTTGTAACTCCTGACGCCATCAGGTAGGAATTCCAGCTTGATTTGAGACTTTGTCGTTTCCTTCACTTTTATGCTCCAAAAACGTCCAAAATGCAATGTTTTCCAGAATTCCTCCCGAAAGTGCGTAAAATGACAAAAGGAACGATTTAAGGCAATATTTGATCATAAAATAATGATTTAGGGATTAAATGACTCCCTAAAAGCGTAATACTTTTCGCCTCATCATGTGGGCTGGTTAGGTCTATCTAAAGATAGGCCATGATCAAGTGTAACCTCTGTTTGAGCTGAGGTTGAATTAGTGAGTTCTCAATCTATATCTAGCTTAATTTCTCTACTATTCTGCTATCATTAGTTTAGATCTGTATTGATTAGTAGTTTACTGTTCTATTGCTTAAATTTGACTTGATTTAGTAGATTTGGCAGTAGTTGAGCTTGATTGTTTCATTTGTTTTGATATGCTACTAATTTGTTACATTAATGCACTGAATCTGCTTGATCTGTGATACTGTGTTCTTGTTGTTCATTGTTGTTGTTTGCTGTCATTTTAGCTTCTAATAGAGTTAGTTAATCTACTTTGATCATTGTTGTGGTGTTGAATGTCCTAGATTTACATTTGATAGAGAAGTTGTGATTAATAAGGAGTGTTTGGATTTACTTGAGAATCTGTGATTTAATTGTTTCTAAGAGTTGAGATCAGTTCACATAGCTTTCATTAGGTAATATTAGTTCAGAATTAGCATAAACTCTGTAGGATAAAAGATAAATAGTCAAACATAGGATAAATTCTTCTTAACTTCCTAAAATAGTATAATCAGTTAGGTTAATTGGAGTAGTAGTTGCTTATTAGTTTTAGTTATCTTATTCTAGTGTAATAATAGCTTGTTATATCATTTAGGATAAGAATTGAATAGCAGAAATCCAATTTGGTCAAAGTTCATTTGCAATTATATAGTCAATTGTTGCAGCATAAGTATTCTCATAGGCACCTGTACTTCGGCATAATTAGAGGATCAATTAAAGTGTTATCATAGGGATTTTTGGATTTTTAGAGTCTCAGTAGTACCAAGTAACTTTTGCCCCATTAAGTTTCAACCTCAGAGCTTATTTGGTCTGCTTATTAGTACATGCTAGTTAGGAGTTTAGTCCACTATTGTTGAGATTAGATTGAGCCTGAATCTGTGCTTTTTAGTTTGTAATTTGTGCTTATATGATATATCTGAGTAGTCTTAGGCTTGTTTAAGTGATTTCATTGTTTCCTAGTTTTTGTCTTTATCTAGTGCTTATCTACTTAATATTGAGCTTATTGTCAAAATTGCTTATTGCTTTAATTAAATGATTCTGTGTGAGTTCTGATTTGAATTGAGCTTGTTTGAGTTCATTTGAGTACCTGGAACTTACTGAAAAGTTTTTAGCCAATTTGGTGATAAGTGCTTATAAATAAGCACTTATCCTAACTGTTTTTTAGATATAAGCACTTTTTCAGCTTATTTTTCTATTTTTTTCTACTTTTCCTAGATTTCAAATAATATTTTAGATTTTCCAGGAAGTTTTCACATTTTTACAAGTTCTTTTAATATTTCTTTTTCATTTTTATTTGTTTTTAATCAGTTTTAATCATTTTAATTTCAAAATAAATCACAAAAAGACAAAAATAGTTTCTGATTTTATTTTTTTATATTTCATTTTCAGTTTATTAAGATTTTTCAAAAATAAATTTGTAGAATAAATCTTTTATTTCATAATTAGTTTAATTTTCTTTTATTAAATAAAAATACAAAAATAGTTTTTAATTCTTAATAAATAAATATATAAAAAGTAAGAAAAATATTTTTCTTTTTCTTAAAATTTTCTTTTATCATTTTAAAGTTTTAAAAATTTCTTTTAAGCCCATAGGTTTAGTCTAGCTTAGAATTTGCATTATAATTTGTTAAGTAGACGTTTTATTTACTTTTCTTAGATCGCGTTTAAGTTTTTATCATTTGTTCTTTAGATGCTTGTACAATTTGCTTTACTTGCTGAATTTGCCTGCTATTTTCATTACTTTTAGCGTAATTCCAAAAATATTTCACTTTTTTTTCACGACACGATTTCACGAATCGTTAACCACGATTCCATTCACCCTTCACACGGACTACGACTCGGGTCATCCGTATTTCATTCGGATTTCCTTGGACTTATAATATATATATTGATTTTCAAACAATCAAATTTTGGTGCCGCTGCCGGGGAAGGTTGAAGTGAATTTTGGTTTTCGTTTTTAAAAATCGTTGTTTTGAAAGAAAAAAAAACCTTCCTTTTATTTTCTTATATAATAGTAAAAATCAAAAATACTAAACACTTTTCCTAAAGTGTTTGCAAAATACCAAAAATATAATAAGGATCCCCACTCTCCCTCTTGAGAGTGTTGTAAACCAAATAAGTTCGAACGCAAAAAGAGATCGTGAAATTAGTCATTTTCGGATTACTTTAATTCTACAACCGAATAACCGGGGTAAAGGATGGCTTAGACATTAAATTGCAAGCCGAAGAGAGCGGGTTTTTAAGTAGCCCTTGTGCACAGCTTTGCTCTCCCGCCTCGCTGCGCGTAGATTTAAAGGAAACGATTTCGGTTAACGAATCGATCACAAAAATATTGTGATTAAAAAAATTGTGATTTTTAAGTTTTCTTATATATAAAAACCCAAAAATATTGTAATTTTAATTTTTCTTCAAAAATTATAAAAACCAAAAAGATTTTCCTTTTCAATTTGATTTTTGATTTTATTCTTAATTTTTGGTTTATTTTTGGTGTATGAACACCCGATCTTCATCACATAAGCTACTTTCACCACTTTCAAATCCCGAAAGGATTATATGACACACACATCGTGTTAATTTCCCAAACGTTGGGGAAATGAACAATAAAAATCACAATGAGGACCCTCCGGTGGGACCTCAACCTCCTCCCGATCTTCATACGATGGAGGAGTTATGTCAACCGACTATGTTTGGACGTGGTGGCTCGATTGCCCCCGTCAATATCGAAGCGACGGATTTTGGACTTAAGCATTACATGATTAAACAAGTCCAAATTTTTTGCCAATTCCACCGTTTACCCGGTGATGATGCGAACAAACATCTTGATAAATTTTTAACCATCACACAAAGTATGAAACAAAATGGTGTCACCGATGATGCCCTTCGTCTTTATCTCTTCCCATTTTCATTGACGCATCATGCCACCGCATGGTTTGATCGACTTCCAAAGAATTCTATTCATACATTCAGTTAAATAGCTTCTAAATTCTTGGCAAAATACTTTCCACCATCGATGGTGACGAGCTAAGAAACGACATAAGCAATTTCCGACAACTTCCCGACGAGTCCTTATTCGAGGCATGGGAACGTTATAAGCTTTCGATTGATCGATGTCCGAATCACAATATGTTGCTCGTCACAACTATTGATACGTTTTATAATGGTTTAACTTTACGACATCGTGATACGATCAATGCTGCTGCGGGTGGTACTTTTATGAAAAGACGCCCCGAAGAGTGCTATGATCTCATCGAGAACATGACCGCCCATCACGATTATTGGGATTCCTCTGCCGAGAGGGACGAGTCATCGAGATCTACCACGTCTTCCAATGCAGAAATAACGGCTCTTAATAAGAAGTTTGATGATGTTTTCCGAGTTTTTACAAATCAGAATCAGAATAACAACCGTCAAGTTAATGTGATTAATCAAAGTTGTGAAACGTGTGATGGTCCACATCCGTATTTTGAGTGTCCGGCAACCGGTGCCTTTGCTCACGAGAATGTGTATGCTACAAACATGGGTGGTAACGGTTACCAACCCCAAGGAGATCGAAATCTTCTTAGCAACCGTTCCAACAATTATCTTGGACCACCACCCGGTTTTAATAACCAACCTCAGAATCAAGTTGTGCAACATCGAAACAATCATGTCAATCAAAACAAAAATCGAGCTAATCATGGTTTTCAAAATCAAAATCAAGGGTTTAATCAAAATCGGGGTTTTCAAAATTACAACCAAGGCCTGAATCAAGGGAATTTTCAATGGTAATCATGGGAATGTTAATCATGGAAATCAAAATCATGGAAATTTTCAAAATCATAATCAAGGTTTTAATAACAACAACCGAGCACAAAATTTTAATAATCAAAATCACGTTGTGAATCAAAACTAAACGTCCCCGGAAGAAATGATCAAGCAATTTATGCAAAAACAAGAGGAAATGAATACAATGATGCTTAATCAAATGGCCGAATTCAACAAGCATTTAAATGATCGACCCTCGGGTTCGGGTACTACTTCTCTTACAAGCAATACGATCGCTAACCCGAGGGGCGATGTTAAGGTGATCACGACACGTAGTGGTGTTTCATATGATAGACATACGGCTCCGAATACCTCTTCTTTTCTNACAAGAGGAAATGAATACAATGATGCTTAATCAAATGGCCGAATTCAACAAGCATTTAAATGATCGACCCTCGGGTTCGGGTACTACTTCTCTTACAAGCAATACGATCGCTAACCCGAGGGGCGATGTTAAGGTGATCACGACACGTAGTGGTGTTTCATATGATAGACATACGGCTCCGAATACCTCTTCTTTTCTTCCTCCAAAGGTAGTCGACCGTGAAACCGAGGCGACAACGGATACGGAACTTCCTACTAATAATGGAAGGACCGAAGACATACAACCTCCGGTTGTCGAACCGTCTCAACAAAAAGAAAATGTTTCAAAAGGAAAAGAAAAAGTTGTTTTTGAACAAGAAGATCACGTCAAGGCCAAACTTCCTTATCCTTCTCGTCTTAACGAACAAAAGCTCCGTGAGAAAACAAATCACCAAATGGAAAAATTCTTTCAAATTTTCGAAGACTTGCATTTTGATATAAGTCTCGCGGATGCTATTCTTTTAATGCCGAAATTTGCGTCTATGATTAAAAATTTGTTGAATAATAACGAAAAATTGTTTGAAATGGCCAAAACCCCTTTGAATGAGAATTGCTCGGCGGTTCTCCTTAAGAAGCTTCCCGAAAAGCTAGGAGATCCCGGCAAGTTTCTTATTCCATGTAATTTTCCAGGGATGGTTCAATGCTTCGCCCTAGCCGATTTCGGTGCTAGCATTAACCTTATGCCAAAATCCATGTGGAAGAAATTGTCTCTTCCCGAACCTACTCCAACTTGCATGACCCTCGAGCTAGCCGATCGATCTACTTCTCATCCTATTGGAATTGCCGAGGATGTCATCGTCAATGTAGGAAAGTTCCATTTACCCGTCGATTTTGTGATCGTTGATTTTGATGCCGATCCACGGGTTCCTCTCATTTTCGGGAGAGGTTTCCTAAGGACGGGCCGTGCTTTGATTGATGTTTACGATGAAGAAATTACTTTGTGAAATGGTAATGAAGCCGTCACGTTTAATTTGGACCAAACGTCGAGATACTCCTCCACCGATGATTGCATGTCCGTTAACCGAATTGATGTTATTGATGAAGTTTCGGAGGAGTATTCTCAAGAACTTCTTGGTTTTTTTCATGATGATTCGAGTGGCAATACCACTTCTTCTTCTCAAACTATTGTTGCCAACTCTTCCCCTACCCTCACTCCGTTTGAGGGAGGTGATTTCTTCTTGGAAGAAGTCGATGAATTTCTTGCTATTGATACATCGGAAGTTGACGATTCTTATTACGATCCGGAGGGAGACATCATTTTGCTTGAAAAACTTTTGAATGAAGATCCGTCTCCGACTCTCTCTCCGAAGGATATTTACATTGAAGAAGTCAAAGAAGTTAAGCCGTCTAACAAAAAACCTCTGGAGCCCGAGCTCAAGGATTTACCTCCTCATCTTGAGTACGCTTTCTTGGAAGGAACCGACAAATTTCCCGTTATCATTTCTAAACACCTTTAAGATGAGGAGAAGAACTGTCTTTTAGATGTGCTTAAGAAGCACAAGAATGCCATCGCTTGGTAAATTTCCGACATCAAGGGCATAGACCCTCGTTTTTGCACTCATAAAATTTTTCTCGAAGATAATTTTAAACCTTCCGTCCAACAACAAAGACGGGTTAACCCAAAAATTCATGAAGTGATTANGAAGGAACCGACAAATTTCCCGTTATCATTTCTAAACACCTTTAAGATGAGGAGAAGAACTGTCTTTTAGATGTGCTTAAGAAGCACAAGAATGCCATCGCTTGGTAAATTTCCGACATCAAGGGCATAGACCCTCGTTTTTGCACTCATAAAATTTTTCTCGAAGATAATTTTAAACCTTCCGTCCAACAACAAAGACGGGTTAACCCAAAAATTCATGAAGTGATTAAGAAAGAAGTTATCAAACTCCTCGACGCTGGGATGATTTACCCCATTTCTGATAGCCCATGGGTTAGCCCGGTCCATTGTGTTCCGAAGAAAGGTGGTATTACCGTTGTTAAAAATGAAGATAACGAGTTAATTCCCACACGTCTCGTCACCGGATGGAGAGTTTGTGTCGACTATAGGAAACTTAATGCTGCGACTCGTAAGGACCATTTCCCGCTTCTTTTTATGGACCAAATGCTCAAACGTCTAGCGGGAAATGAGTTCTATTGCTTTTTAGATGGATTCTCCGGTTACTTTCAGATTTCGATCGATCCCCAGGATAAAAAAAAAGACCACTTTTACTTGCCCTTATGGGACGTTTGCTTATCGACGTATGCCCTTTGGCTTATGTAATGCTCCAGGCATGTTCCAAAGGTGCATGATGTCCATTTTCCATGACATGATCGAGAAGACTATGTAAGTATTCATGGATGACTTCTCGATCTATGGAAATTCTTTCACCACTTGCCTCTCCCATTTAGAGAAAATGCTAAAAAGGTGCGAAGACACCAATTTGGTTCTCAATTGGGAGAAATGTCATTTCATGGTTAAAGAGGGCATTGTCCTCGGCCATAAGATTTCCAAAGCCTGGATTGANATGATCGAGAAGACTATGTAAGTATTCATGGATGACTTCTCGATCTATGGAAATTCTTTCACCACTTGCCTCTCCCATTTAGAGAAAATGCTAAAAAGGTGCGAAGACACCAATTTGGTTCTCAATTGGGAGAAATGTCATTTCATGGTTAAAGAGGGCATTGTCCTCGGCCATAAGATTTCCAAAGCCTGGATTGAGGTTGATAGAGCCAAAGTCGATGTGATCGCAAAATTACCTCATCCCACGACCGTCAAGGGAATCCGAAGTTTCCTCGGTCATGTCGGCTTTTATAGACGCTTTATACAAGACTTTTCTAAGATAGCCCGACCTTTGACCCACCTTCTTGAAAAGGATGATCTGTTTATCTTCTCAAATGAGTGCATTGATGCATTGAATATTCTCAAGAAGAAGTTAACGGAGGCTCCGATCTTAGTTGCCCCCGATTGGGACATGCCTTTTGAGCTTATGTGCGATGCTAGCGATTATGCTATTGGGGCGGTCTTGGGGCAACGAAAGAACAAGTATTTTCAGCCGATACACTATGCAAGTAAAACAATGAATGAAGCTCAATCTCACTATACGACTACTGAGAAGAGATGTTAGCCGTTATATATGCCTTTGAAAAGTTTAGACCTTATCTCCTCTTGAAAAAGTGAATAGTATATACAGATCACTCGGCCCTAAAATACCTAATGAATAAACAAGATGCTAAACCAAGATTGATGCGGTGGGTTCTCCTTCTTCAAGAATTCAATGTCGAAATTCGATACAAGAAAGGAGCGGAGAATCTTGCCGCTGACCATTTGTCTAGACTTGAATATCCCCATCAAAGTGTTCTCGAGAAAAAGGATATTAATGTGTCATTTTCTCTCGAGACACTTGGGAGTTTATCNTAAAATACCTAATGAATAAACAAGATGCTAAACCAAGATTGATGCGGTGGGTTCTCCTTCTTCAAGAATTCAATGTCGAAATTCGATACAAGAAAGGAGCGGAGAATCTTGCCGCTGACCATTTGTCTAGACTTGAATATCCCCATCAAAGTGTTCTCGAGAAAAAGGATATTAATGTGTCATTTTCTCTCGAGACACTTGGGAGTTTATCTCATGACCCAAGTACCCCATGGTTCGCTGACTTTGCCAATTACCATGCGGGGAATTTCATTAGGAAAGGGATGTCATCCCAACAAAAGAAGAAATTCTTTCAGGACGTTAAGCATTATTATTGGGACGATCCCTATTTGTTTAGAGTTTGTGCGGACCAAGTGATTAGGCGGTGTGTTCACGGTAAGGAAGCCGATGAAATTCTTATGGCATGCCACAATGGACCCACGGGGGGACATCATGGTGCCAATTTTACCGCAAAGAAAGTTTTTGACCCCGGCTTTTATTGGCCAACGATATACCGAGATGCACAAGACTTGGTGAAGTCTTGTGACTCGTGCCAACGACAAGGAAAAATTTCACAACGAGATGAGATGCCTCAAAACGCTATTCAAGTTTGTGAAATCTTTGACGTATGGGGTATAGATTTCGTGGGACCATTCCCATCATCGAGAGGGAATAAGTATATACTCGTGGCGGTCGATTACTTGTCAAAATGGGTTGAAGCGAAGGCGCTCCCCACCAATGACGCCTGAGTAGTGGTTGAATTTTTGAAGAGTCTATTTGCCAAATTTGGTACACCTCGTGCTATCATAAGTGATCATGGTACTAATTTTTGTAATGACCAATTTGCCAAAGTTATGCTTAAGTATGGAGTTACTCATCGTCTTAGTACTGCGTATCATCCGCAAATGAGCGGTCAAGTTGAGGTGTCCAATCGTGGACTTAAGAGGATTTTACAACGGACCGTAGGTGAACATCGTGCCTCTTGGGCCGATAAGTTAGATGATGCTTTATGGGCCTTCCGCACCGCTTACAAAACACCCATTGGGTGCACTCCATATAAGTTGGTGTATGGAAAGGCTTGCCACTTACCCAGAGAGTTAGAGCACAAAGCCTATTGGGCCTTGAAACATGCTAGTTATGACCTTAAGACCGCGGGTGATCACCGTAAATTACAATTGAATGAATTAGTTGAATTACGTGATCAAGCCTATGAGAACTCTTTAATCTACAAAGAGAAAACGAAGAGGATTCATGATGCTAAGATTAAGAATCGTGATTTCAATACCGAGTCCTTCTCTTTAACTCTAGATTGAAGATTTTCTCGGGCAAGCTTAAAATCCGTTGGTCTGGACTGTTCACTAATACCCATGTGTTCCCTTATGGCACCGTCGAATTATCTCAACCCGATGGTCCCAACTTTAAGGTGAACGGTCATAGACTCAAGCATTACTTCGGAGGGGACATACCACCCATGGTTGTCCCGGATCTCCAAACTTTCCCCAAGGACGATTGAATTCGGGGATCGAGTCAAGCTACGTGACTCGGTAAACAAAAACAAAGCATTTCGTGGGAGGCAACCCATGTTTATCCATCTATCTTTTTCTTTTCTATTTTTTAATAAGTAACATGAGGGGGGCGACCTCTTCCATTCTCGTGTTTTTCGTGGTTGTTTATGTATGTCTAGGATTGTCCCGAATTATGATGACTCTTGTGCTCGTTGTTTCTCTTCTCCACTCGAGTATCATTCTTCATTGCTTATGGAAATCCGATATCCAAAAATCTTATCGNTCGTGGGAGGCAACCCATGTTTATCCATCTATCTTTTTCTTTTCTATTTTTTAATAAGTAACATGAGGGGGGCGACCTCTTCCATTCTCGTGTTTTTCGTGGTTGTTTATGTATGTCTAGGATTGTCCCGAATTATGATGACTCTTGTGCTCGTTGTTTCTCTTCTCCACTCGAGTATCATTCTTCATTGCTTATGGAAATCCGATATCCAAAAATCTTATCGACTAACGTTTATCTTTTGGCATAATTAATAAACGGCCTTAGATTTTCGTAGGATTACCCTTACCTTTGAAACATTGAGGACAATGTTTAACTTTAGTCTGGGGGGTGAATCTTCGATTCGATTTGACCTGGCACTTTCACTTTTGTCGTTTACTCTCGCAACCCCGTTTTTCCTAAAAATTGAAAAATTTGAAAAGTTTTTGAAAAAAAATGATGAAAATGTTGTGAAAAAGTATAAAAAAAATGTGAAAAAATAAATAAAAAAAAATTATGCAAAAATATAATAAGTGTTTTCACACCATGTTGACTTTCCAACAGGCGAGAGTAGGAATAAAATTTTGACTTGACCGGGCGTGTTGAGCCCTAGCTTGTTCCCTTAACCAATGGTAATCATATAAGCTTGTGCTAGTCTTGTACACAAGGAGCTATAAAATGCGAATTCTTTTTAAGAGTTTGCAAGTTCCCGTATTTGACTTTAGAAATGCATGGCTTAAAAGCTTTCGCTAGTCTTTTACATAAGGAGCTAGAAAACGCGAATTCTTTTCAAAGAATTTGCAAGTTTCCGTATCTGACTTTATATATGTGTGGCTAATTATCAGCTAAGCATTCGCGAATCTCATTATCTGAGATTTTTAAATGTGCGATGAGCGAGAGATGATAGAGTTTATTTAGAAGTTAGATGCTAAACGTGGAGTAGGTGGTTTTCTTTAGAGCTCATAGAAGGTACTTGTGGCTTTTTGCTCCCATCAGATTGTTTCACCCTTTATAATAGATGTTCTAGGTTAATTAAAGGTATTTAGGTTTTGGCTAAATTTAGTTCTTTATCTTCTTAAAAGAATCTTTGCTTTAAAAATTGGGTACACATCAAGAATACAAGTCAAAAGTGTTGTAAAGTTACAAAATGTATGAGGTTTCGGAACTACCCATTAAAGTTCCGTGGTAATAAGAAAAAAAGAAAAAAAAAAAAAAAAAAAAAAAAAAAAAAAAAAAAAAAAAAAAAAAAAAAAAAAAAAAAAAAAAAAAAAAAAAAAAAAAAAAAAAAAAAAAAAAAAAAAAAAAAAAAAAAAAAAAAAAAAAAAAAAAAAAAAAAAAAAAAAAAAAAAAAAGTGACTAAGTTAAAAAAAATGAGAAAAAAGTGAAAGAAAAAAAAGAAAGAAAAAAGATCAATAATGAGATGAATGGATAAGTTCTTAAGTTGTTAGACAAGTTGATGGCACGTGAGGTGCATGTGAATTGTCCTAGACCAGGCACATGAGTTTCTCCTCAAGTAATGTCTATAAGTATGTATGAATTCTAAAGTCTTTGATGTAAATGAATGAGAGTATGTGTGTATCCAAAATCCTTGATGTGGACCTCATTTTTAGGGCAATGGTTCTTGAGAGAAGATGGAAAACTACTTAGCGTCTAAACTTGGTATCTTTATCGGATTAAAAGGTTATCGAAACGAGAAAACATGAAGTAATTCATTTCTCACAAAAGAAAAAAATTCTAGATACACTAAGAAATGGGAGCGAGAGGTTATTTCACAAGTAACTTCCATGGGTAGTGTTGGCATCTAATTTCTAAGTAGGCTGTGATCTCGTTTTTAAGCTTAGTTTGGGGGCTTGTGAAAAATCAAGAATGACGAATTTTATCCGTATGGTCACTTCTCTATAAGTTGTGTTTCTACTCTATGACCCTAAACGTTATTGCAAAATAATGAAAGTTAATATACCGTCACAAGAATAAAGTGAGAAAAATACAAAATAGTAGTATAGAGTTAGTATATGAATTAAATGGAATAACGTGGCATTTTAGGGAATAAACGATTTCGTATCTCTTTTGAACGCTTTGCTACTTTCTAAAGTTAGTAAAAAGAGTTGTGAAATTATTTATCTCAAAAGCGTGATGTGATTACATTGCGTGAGGACACGACAATACCTTAGTCTGGGGGATTTTGGTATGTGCTTATTCACATACCTTTTTCTTGACCAAATTAAGACCTAAACGACCAAAAACTAACCATAAATGCCAAAGATTGTGTGTTTTTGTGTTTGTGATCGTGTAGGTACGGATATTTCACAAATGGACACAAAATCAAGCAAAACCATTAAAACGAGCATGAGAGTGGAATGAGTGTCAATAGTCAAAGCTGGTGATTCAAAAGTCAAATCCGAGCTCAAAATTCCAAAGAAAGTCATTAGGAGTCCTTGAAGTCTAAAGAATTTACAAGATTGACCCTTGAAGTTGAAGTTTGAAGAAAGTGCAAGATTGGCCCCTCTATTTTCCAAAGTTGGCAAGAATGATCCCTTGATAATTATTATGAAGAAAGTCAACAAAAGCCCTTCAAGTTTTCAAGATTGGAAAATATAGCTCTTGGAATACATTTTGAAGACTTGCTACTTCCGCCCTTGCAGTTTCAGAAAAATACACTTTTAGTCCTTGTTTATTCCTAAACTTTAATCTTAAACTATAATACAAGATCAAGCCTGGTCTGATTATTAAACCGAAAAAATTATTCATAAGCCCTTTTACAAAACCACAAGCCCAACACCATTTCCTTTTAACCATAACCCAGCCCAACACCTCCCCTGGTCAAAGGATAATAACCACGGTCAAACTAAATAAAATATTATTTACCTTTCCCGCCCCCCTTTTTCCCTTTTTACCCAGTTACATGAACCCTAATTTCTTACTCCGCCAAATTACCACAATTAAGGGTAAAAGGGTCAAATCAAAGGACTTCTAGAAGATGTCAGAGATGTCAGGGAATGTCAGAAGCAAAGAAACACACATATGGGCTATGTGGCAGCTTACTATTGGGCACAACACGTCACTAGTCATCGATCTAAGGGTTGTAATGATTGGGAAGGGATCAAACGGCTTGGATTAGCTCTAAAGAAACACAAATCACATGGATTGCCAGCATGGATTTCCTCACCCCTCACCTTCACTCACGGCTATAAAAGGAGCTTATTTCTTCTTCATTTGGCAAGTAGTATAGTGTAGCGAAGCTCTGTTAATTTGTAATCTCATTTAGTTGTAATCAAACTTTTAACTCAGTGTAATTCAATCTTCAGTTGACTTAATAAAATTTAGTTTTCATTTTCATTTACATCATTGTTCTCAAGTTTACTTTCAAAGTTCTGTTCCATTTAAGCTTCTCAAAAGCTTTTAAAAGCTTTTAAAAGTTTTCATTTCACTAATGTGTAGTTCTTTCATTAAAACATAAAAATATATAAAAAATCAGAAAATATAAAAAATACAAAAATAATGTTTAAATTTACTTAAACCAGTTTGTAACAAGCTCATATTAGCCTTTAGAGTTTAGTAGTGTAGTTATTGTTCAAGTCAGATTCAACTTCTCAAAGTTCATAAGCCAGTCAACGAAAGTCAATGTTATGGGGTAATGAAGAATATGGGTAAATCAGTGGTGATAATTGGTTGCAAAGGGTTGTTTGAGCCTATCTAAAGATAGGATTGGGTTGGAAGTTCACCATATTTTAGTTAGGGTTCTAAACTTGTAAGATCTCATTTCAATTTTCTAGTTCTTAATTCATTCAATAGTGTAGATCTGAGTTGTTTAAGTAGTTTACTGTTTGAATGCTCTTATTTGTTCTTGATTCAGTAGAATTGGTAGTATTTGAGCTTGTAGACTTCAATTGTACTTCTATTCCATCAATCTGCTTCTATTTTTCCTTGATAATGGTTGGTCTGTGATTCTGAGATACTGTTGTTTATTGTTGAATTTAGTTGTTTTTCTAGCTTCATTTAGTGCTAGTACATCTGCTTGTATCATTGGTTCAGTGAATTTTAGTTTAAGTATGCATGTTGTAGTGAAACTGTGCAATTAGAGAGTGTTTGGAACAGTTTGGTTTGTGGAATTATTGGTGTTAAATAGTTGATTGTTCTGCATAACTAGTTCACATTAGGGTAGAATAGATCAGTAGTTGCCAGAACTTGGTAGTTTATTTGATATAAAGTCAAACTTAGTTCAAATTTCAATTCCTGCTTGATATAGTGTTAATCTGCTGGTGTTATCTAAATTGAATGTTCATTTTAGTGTAACTTAGCTGTAATTAGTCTAATATCATCTTTATATTACATCAAAAAGTAAGCTGGTTCATTTAAAATTCAGATTAGTCAACTAAGTTTGCCATTTAAAAAGTCAGTGAAGCTTTATTAGGTGTGCTTATTGAGGCCTGCAAGTTAGGGATTTAGAACTTGTTTGCTGAATCAACATAGGACCTGCACTTTTGCTAATTAGTATAATACTTGAGCTTGTTTGTGTAATTTGAGCATATTTGAGTTTTTTTTAAGTAAATTACATGGTCTCTGAGCATTTGGCTTATTCTGGCTAATTTCTGCTTATTAGAAAGCTTATTGTTAACTGCTTATTGTTTCAATTAAGTGTTCTGGTGTGTTCTTTGGATTGATTTCAGTTTTTTAGAGCTTATTTGAGTACTTTGAACTTTCTGTAAAAGTTTTACACTTTTTGGTGATAAGTGCTTAATAATAAGCACTTATCACAACTGCTTATTGAGCCAAAAGCACTTTTTCAGCTTATTTTTCCACTTCTTTTATTTTTCTCATGTTTCTAATATTCTTTTAGAATTTTACAGAAAATTTCATAATTTTTCTCAACCTTTTGCTATTTCTTTTATTTTTAACTAGTTTTTAATATTTTTTTAAAATAAATAAAAAATCCAAAAAATCAGAAAAGTAAAAAATATAAAAAATAGTTTAGAAAATTATTTTTAGGAATTTTAGATTTTCAGAATCACTTTTGTATTTTTCAAATTCTTTTTCAATTTTTTTTATATTCCTAATAATTTTTAGTAATTCAAAATTAGTTTTTAAATCATTTTAAATAAATAAAAAGTGAAAAAAAATATTTTTATTTTTCCAATATTTTTCTTTTATTAATTAGAATTTTTAAAAATTTACTTTGCACCCGTAGGATTAGAATTGCTTTAGATTTACATTTTAGGTGTTTACGTTACGTTTTATTTTCTCGTATTTTGCGTTTTTAGGATTGTTTGCTTGAATTCTTGTACCCTTTGCATGATTACTTGTTATTACTTGCATTTTCATCTCATTAGTGTTAAATCTCAAAAATATCACTTTTTCACCTTTTCACAACACGATTTCACGAATTGTTAACTACGATTCCATTCACCCTTCACACGGACTACGACTCGAGTCATCCGTATTTTATTCGGATTTCCTTGGACTTAATTGATAATATATATATATATATATATATATATTATCAATTAAGTCCAAGGAAATCCGAATAAAATACGGATGACTCGAGTCGTAGTCCGTGTGAAGGGTGAATGGAATCGTAGTTAACAATTCGTGAAATCGTGTTGTGAAAAGGTGAAAAAGTGATATTTTTGAGATTTAACACTAATGAGATGAAAATGCAAGTAATAACAAGTAATCATGCAAAGGGTACAAGAATTCAAGCAAACAATCCTAAAAACGCAAAATACGAGAAAATAAAACGTAACGTAAACACCTAANTATATATATATATATATATATATATATATATATATATATATATATATATATATATATATATATATATATATATATATATATATATATATATATTGATTTTCACGAATCACCCAACCTCCTCGATGGGAGAGCCGTCTTGAACGAGTGGGATAGATCTTCCGAACCTTCACCTGGAGAAAAAGGTTGAGATTAGTACAGTGGTTATTACATGTGTGGACGATACGTGTATTGTTGGTTAAATGCTTGGTGCTTTTGATTTTGTTGTTGTTGTTTAAATGATTGGTGCATTTGTTTTTGTTGTTGTTGGAATAGAGGAGAAAACGGATTATTTGTGTAAATAAAAGTTCGATGCATTGATTGGTATGTGAACTAGCGGGATGAAAGTTAATCGGTGGTGATTTCCCGGTTAACATAAAATTGGGATCGTTTGTTGTAGAAACTTTTTGTTGTCTTCGGGATTTTGGTGTTTTGTTTTTGGGAGTTTTGTGAGACACTTTTTTAGTTGGTAAGTAGTTGGTAGTTGTAGAAGATAGTGTATTAAAAAAATGATAAGGGAAACTAGGATTTTATTGTAACACCCCCATTTTCACGGTTCGCAGCGGATTTAGGGTTGGGGTATTACTTCATGGAATCACAGTCACAATGATAGAAAACGACTCGAAAAGAGACGTTTTTATAAATAAGTTATCATTCATAAAAATATCAGAGTTTTATTAAGATGAGGTCTCGTAAATCTAAGTGTGAAATATAGTTTGAATGATAACAAAGTTGAAAGTCCTCCAAGTTCAGTGCCGCTTCCTGCCATAGCTCCGTAATGGCCATATACCTAGGACACATGCTTAAAGAGTCAACACTAGGTGTTGAGTGAGAGTCATAGGTTTAAGTAGTATTAGTAGTGTGAATACAAGTTTAGTAGAGCATGAGCTACATTGTTATATACCCATGTAAAGTGGTAGAATCCGTATTTAAACAGTTTGTGTCAGTATTGTATGATTAATACAATACCAAAGAGAGGGGTGTTATTGCACTAAGCTCATGAAACCGTACTAACAGTCCGGGTCATGGGGTCTGCAGACCACCATGGGGGGACGAGAAGGTTAACTTGCCAAAGTTAATCCTTAGAGGTTTCAAGTATAGTACTTATTGGTGCCCAAGACACAGGAAAACCAATGGGAGTTGTCAAACTCCAATAGATCTATCAACTATACTCGCGTTCACTTGGGTAAAATATCCCAAGCGATTATGGCTCATGAATTTTAGTTATGTAATGGTGGCAGATAGTGTTACTCGTGCAATACCCAAAGAAAAAGAGTGTGAGGCTATGAACTCACCTAGGCTTAGGGAACTGTGATTGATGTTATAAGTGACTCGGAGACTAGACTGCCTACTCACATATCCTGGGGTTCGTTGTGTGGTTGTAAGTCAAGCTTTAGTTATCTTTGTTTATGTTTTCTCAAGTAATCATTCTTAGGGTTTTTAGTGTTTTAGATATAACATAACACCGTTCGGGCCATCATAATCCAGAATTACATACTCCTCACATGAAGCTCCCTAGTATTATATTATGTCATTAAGCATAATATCGTTCGGGCCATCATAATTCAGAAGTATATAGCCCTCACATGAAGTTCCCTAGTATTTTAGGTTATAACATAACACCGTTGGGCCATCACAATTCAGAAGTATAAGACTCCTCACATGAAGCTCCCTACCATTGTATTATGTCATCAACATAATACTGTTCGGGCCTTCATAATTCAGAAGTTAGTACTCCTCATATGAAGTTCCCTACTATTGAGTTATGTTGTTATTAGGGTTTAGTTATAACATAACACCGTTCGGGCCATCATAATTCATAGGTCATGCAATAATCGTTTGAGGAGCCAGACCATTTTAAATCGTAAACCCATGAAACTCGTCAAAACGAAATATCCACATGATACCCCTCACATGAGGCTCCCTAGTATTGTGTTATGCTTCTAACTTAAGATAGGTGAAAATACTTTCACTTTATACCCTTATAGTTTGTATATTTACAAAATCTACCCTAGACTTATAAACTTATATCATTTAGACTTTTAACTATCTAGACTTGGCACAACTAGTCCCTATACTTCTATATTTTGAGAAAATGGCAGAAATGACCCTTGGACTAATAAGTTTTCATAATTTACCATTTATACCCTTAACTTTCTACTATTTGCAAAACTAGTCTTTTTAAGTTTATAACTTATTTTACTTTTTATCCTAAGGTTATAGAACTTTGAAAAAAAGGGTCCTTATAGTTATAACTTCTCAGAAATGTCAAAAATAGTCCCTAGACTTAATATTTTTAGAAATTTACAATATATACACCTATACATGAAAACTATTGCAAAACTAGTCCTTTTTCCATGCAAATTGTATTTTAATGAGACAACTAAGTTTCCTAGATTATGTTTAGTTAATATATACTTAACTAAGTCTCCTAAATCATATTATATCACATAATAAGGCAATTTAGCACATAAACACATAATTATCCATAATTAGGGTTTTAAAATGAAAATTTCTAAATGAAAATGATCAAGGCTTATCTAAAGGTTGTAAGGCATATCCTAGGTGTCCTATATCAGTACTACGGCTACTAGGATCAAAGTGGAGGCTTACCTAGGTCGTGGGAGTCCTAACGTGGGTATTAGGGTTTCTCGACCTAAAACTAGAACTCGACTAGTACTAGGGCTATTGTACTCAACTCCTAATGGTCTTAGGGACTTAATACTACAGAAGTAAGTGAGGTAAAGAAGAGAGGGAGGTGTGGAGAGAAATGGAAGAGTTTGGGCACTATTCATAGGGTGCGTTTGGATTGCCGAGCAAGGAAAAGAAATAGGAGGTGGCTAGGGGGAAGATGACTATGCAAGGCTATATAGTGACTAATGAAGCCTAGAAGGATGACTAAGAGCAGCTATGGCAAGCTAGGGGGCTGCCATAGGGTGTTTGTGGTTGTAGTGTTGCCGAGGGTGAAGGAGGTGACAAGGAGATGATGCACCTCCTTGTGTGGCTGCTAGGGAGGTGCTAGGGAATGTGCTAGGTCTAGGGGAGGTGCTAGGGTGCCTGGTTGCAAGATTTGAGGTGCTATGATAGCTTTGTTTAGGTGTTAGGTTTAGTTTTAACCTAGTTTTGCCTAGTGAGAGTTTAGGGTTTTGCCTAGGGTTTAGTGCCTATATTAGGGTCCTATGAGTGTTTAGTGACTAATATTAAGTCCTAAGAGGCTTATACTAAGTGGTGGTAGCTTATGGTAAAGCATTGGGCTAGTTTAGACCTAGTTCCGGGAAGTTATGACCTAGTTAAGGTTTTGTGCTTTAGGGTTTTGTGCTTTAGGGATGTGTACCTAAGCTCTAAGAGGTTGTACTATGGTCTAGGGGTGCTAAGATATCCTAATAATACTAAGGTAACTCATACATAAGCCTTGAACACTTTCAAACTAGTTCAGATAAGCAATTAGGGTTTTGTAAACACATAGGCCTAATTAGGGGTTAATTAGGGTTCATTATGGTTTTGTGATGAGCTTAGTGTGTTATATTGATAGATTACTTATTGTGGTAGTGTTGTGATCTTATGCTTGACATAATAGGAGTTCACAAGGTGTGAAAGTAGAGTTAGTTGGCTTGTGTGGATACGTGAGCAAGNGGGGGGGGATGCATCTGGTTTGGTTCTCGTAAAGGGGTTGGGGGCATTTGGTTTGGTAGACCGAACAAATCATTGTTCTCACTACGACTAGTCTTAAGGCGTACTTGTGCATGAAGTTGTATACTAACAGATAATGGATTTCTCATAAGGTGATGATAAGTTTGACATTTCGTTATATACTAAAAAGTTAAAATTATAGAACCTAAGTAAAGTTTGTGATCGTGAACCTAATTAAAGTTTGGGAAATTACTAATCCGTAATGTTTTGAGTCTTGCTATTCCGCGGGCTTGACCTATTCATCAGTTGGATATGAGATACTTTTCTTCATGGTCATCTTTCTGAGACAGTTTATATGCATCAGCCTCAGGGGTTTGTTGATCCCCCTCACTCAGATTATGTTTGTCACTTACAGAAATCACTATATGGGCTTAAGCAAGCCCCGCGTGTTTGGTTTCAACGCTTTGTCTCTTATGGTACCATAGTCGATTTTCAGCACAACAAAACCGACTCTTTGTTGTTTCTTTTTCATCCTGGGACTGACATTGCTTATTTATTATTATATGTCGATGATATCATTCTTACAGCATCTTCTGAAGCATTTCTAGAACATGTCATCAACTCCTTACATGGCAAGTTTTCTATGACCGATCTTGACGCTTTTAATTATTTGAGAAAGCCTACATGCAGCATTGCAATCCTTGCATGACTCCGATTGACACTGGCTCCAAGTTGGGTACTGATGAGGACCCGATTTCTGATTCCACCTTGTATCATAGCTTTGCAGGTGCTCTTCAGTATCTTAACTTCACGTTACTAGAAATTTCTTATGTTATTCAACAAGTTTGTCTTTATATGCATGATTCCTCGTGAGCCTCATCTTGCTGCTTTGAAGCAGATTATTCTGTATGTTTGTGGTACTCTTGATCATGACATTCAACTGCATGTTTCTACTACCACTCAACTTACTGCAAACACCGATGTTGATTGGACAAGTTGCCAAGTCACCTGACGATTCACTTCTAGGTGTTGTGTTTTTCTTGTGGATAATATACTGTCATGGTCTGCTAAACGACATGTTACTTTTATCTCATTCTAGTGTAGAGGCTGAATATTCGGGGTGTTGCTAATGTTGTCACTGAAACTCCTTAAATTAGTTGTAATCTTTGCGGGAATTACATGCTCCTTTGCATACTATACGCTTGTTTGCTATGACAATGTCATTTTTGTTTACCTTTCTACTAATCCGGTACAGCACCAACGTACTAAGCATATCGAGATAGATATATATTTTGTTTGTTATTATGTGGCTTCTGGGCAAGTACTTCTTGTTTTACACATTCCGTCTCGGTATCAATATGAGGATATCTTTACCAATGGTCTTTCAAGTGCCTTATTTCTTGAGTTTCGTTCCAATTTGAACATCCGAAGACCTCCTGTTCTAACTGCGAAAGAGTATTTAGCCGAATGATTATCAGCCTATGCATTGTTATTATTTACTATCAGACTTATCTTATGCTAGTTATCTTATTATGCAAAACTTTTGATGTGTTTATATTTTATCATTATTGATAATTAAGCATGAGAAATTACCAATTCTAATCGAACCAATTGTCTAAATCCTAAAAAAACTAAGCAAATGATAAAATCTAAAAGAGTAAATTAATTAAATGAACCCTTTATACAACTAGTTTACAGATATAAACTTCGCACATAAAATTATCCAAAATGAACATTTCCGATATTATCCGTTAGATCTATTACTAAATTAGTTTCTAACCGTTAGATCTAGTAGACGTGTATAAAAGGAATACTAGGCGAGGTGTAGGGGAGGCCTATGTGATTCAAAAAGATAGGAGGGTTTAGGCGAGGTGTAGGCGAGGTGTAGGCGAGGTGAGGGTTTGGGCGAGCTGTAGGCGAGTTGTAGGCGAGGTGGAGTTGAGTCTGCTAGGTGGACTTGAGGTCTAGGCGAGGTGAACATGTCTTGGGCGATGTGGAGTTGAGTCTAGGCGAGGCCTAGGCGATCCAGTAGGCGAGGTGAGGGCGACGTGGTGGGAGTGAAGGGCTGTGGCCTGTGGGCGAGGTGGTGGGCGAGGTGCAGAGGCGGACCTATAGCAAGTGTAACCACCTTAGAAACCCAGATCTTATAGAAGCGATATAAGTGAAAAAACAGGGACCTACCTTGAAATTATGTAGGGAACCACCTTAAGGGTATTAAAAAAAGAAGAAAGAAAGAAGAATAAGGAAGAAATCCGGTCGGAAATTTCACTGGACATTGATGTCGAGGAAGGTGGAGGTGATGTCGAGGAAGGTGGGAGTGTAAAGTTTTTTTAAAGAAGAAGATGCTATAGTTTAAAGGGTAAAAGCCATATATTAGCAACGAACTTTCAAAAAAATTCAAATATAGGTAACAAATTCTGTTTATTACTAATCTAGTAAGTAAAAGTTGGTAACTTTTTACGTTATAGTGATTATGGCCCCACTAAATGACCTTTCTACCGGTTGTGTAAAAAAAATGACTGACACGTCATTTTAACCCATTTTATTGCGTTTTTATTTCCACGGTGGATTTACCATGTCACCCAAATCAAACCTATTTAACACCACTTTTTTTNACACCATTTCTTAAATAATTGACTAATCTTTAGATAGATGACATGTTGAACTATTAATAATACGAAAAAAGATTGGGAGACCTAAAAGACATGCCTAATTTTGCGCCTAACTTATGTGTCATTACTTCATTGGATTGTGAAAAGTAGGTCCGGTTGATACAACCAATAAATTGTTGCTACACATGTTTAGGCACAAAATTAGGTATAACTTTTAGGTATTCCAATCTTATCTCTAATAATACTACACAAGGTTTAGACTTTTTGACCTTCTTAAAGCAGCAAGTAGTAATATAGTATTCTATTTGGGCATCTTAATGGGTTGGGCATCTCATGTAATTCTAGCCCAAACTCAGACCAATATAATGACATAGTTAGGCTCTATGAAAATTAATTAGGGCCTAGCCCAGTACAATCGGACAAAAGTCACAAAACTAGCTTTCAACATGCTACTTGTTTTTTTTTTTTTTTTTTTTTTTTTTGCCACATTTACTTAAAAAAATAAATAAATAAATAAATAAATAAAATAAAAAAAATAAAAAAAACAACAACAACAACAACAACAAACCTGAAGTACTACATTTCTTTAATCTTTCAATACTAAACATTGATGTCAAGTATTTGTCGTATTAATAGGACTGATTAACAGATACTCACAATCCAAGTGAATTCTAATGCATGGATGTCATAGGGACACGATTGTGATCCTCGAATCTTATATCACGAGGAAGCAAACAGATTTTGGTTTCAATAGCTAAACAAAAGTAATCTTCAAACCGAAGTTCATGTGCTCAGAAATGCAAGTGAAGCCATAACAACAATTTCATCATTATGCACAAAAATGGTCGAGTGAGTGTCGATTGTACCACGAAAATGAGTATGACTCAAACCCGAATGTAAGATTATACGTAGTAACTTCCAACCATAACTACTAGTCTTCAATCCCAAACAAAAACTAACAAGCGGGATATGTTAGATAATATTTTCCTAAACTAGAAAATGTCACCAAGAATGGTGTTTCTAAAAAGTGGTATGGTTTTTTTATAAGTCTTATTATACTTTTAGTCGCAAAGCATCATAATTGTAAGACTGTAGTTTCAAGACTATGGCGAGTATCAATATCAAACTTACCAAAATGTTATACAAAATATACTCAGAATTAAGTTACGTACACCGTTGAAACAACTATCTTGATATTTAAACTGGAGTCTTCTTCCTCGTCACTCCATCTTATCTCCAAAGATCATTATGGAATGTCAAGGCATAAACGCACAAGTAAGTTAAATATGACAATACTAAGTGAAAGTGAAAGCAAAATAGTACGAGTATATGTTTGATTTAGAGTTATTTTACTTTGTATGAATTGAAAAACATATCAATATGAGTATCATAGTCTTGTTATCATATCCTCGTTATAAACACGATCCTTGCATGTCAGAATAAGCTCTTCGCAAACCAACATCTGACCATCACACAATAATAACATATATAGAAACAAAATCAAATTCTGTGAACTTTGCAATCAAATACATATAGCCCAACAAGCAGCCCAACAAGCAGTCCAGATGCATGTTCGAGAGTCGAGACCAGTGTTAACCGAGACTGATGGTTCAGAGGCGGTGGGTATGGGAGATTGATCACATACATTACACGGTTGGTAAAATTTTAGCCGAAAAACACAAGGGAAAGATTCACATAGTGGAGGTCGCCCCAAACCCTTGTATAATGGATAGACCAAACTTAGATTTCAACTTGCTAATTGTTTTTTACACATCTTTTAATATGTGTCCAACATTTCTTAATCTTACAACACTTAAATTGATGCCAAGTATATATATGTCGTATGGGACCAACGGAGATTCAAAAGCTACAATACTAACGCATGGATGTAACGGGGACAACGATAGGGATCATCTGATTTATGTAACGAGGAAACAAACACAACCTGGTTCTAAGATCTAAACATGACTAATCCTCAAAAATGTCACATATATATGCTCACAAAAATATTGTCAAAGTAATGCTCTGTGAAATGTTTATATGAGGCTCTTATAACGATATCACCATTATACACAAAACTGGACGAGGGAGTGTCGCCAAGACCATGAAACTGCGTATGACTAGAAACCGAAGTTAGTCTATATATTATATCTAAAAGACCATTACTTCAAGCCGTAACATAAAACTATCTATAGGAAGTCACACGAGCAACTCGGCTCATTTACACCTCTACGTTGAAACACTACATATTAAGTAAAATTATTTCTGATTAAAATTTTAAAAACCTAAAAAATAGAAATGTTCATACTTCAAAATACCTTTTTAAAACTTATATTTTAATATTGGGTAAAAGCCATATATTAGCAACGAACTTTCAAAAAAATTCAAATATAGGTAACAAATTCTGTTTATTACTAATCTAGTAAGTAAAAGTTGGTAACTTTTTACGTTATAGTGATTATGGCCCCACTAAATGACCTTTCTACCGGTTGTGTAAAAAAAATGACTGACACGTCATTTTAACCCATTTTATTGCGTTTTTATTTCCACGGTGGATTTACCATGTCACCCAAATCAAACCTATTTAACACCACTTTTTTTCACTTTAACCTTATAACACGATTTAGCAGATTAAAAAAAAACCCAATTATGAAACCCTAATTTTTACAATCGTTCAATCAAAATGAAGATGCCCAAAGGTAACATTTAAATTGTTGTTTTTCTACTTTAATTAGTATGTTATCCTTGTTTAATTCCATTTTTAAAACATTAATTTTTACTAACCCTAATTTTGTTTATTATGACAGATCAAGTGTTTACTGTCAACTTACACCATGATGGGGCTTTTATTCCCAGCCCTTTAAGATATGTAGATGGTGATGAAAAACAAATCACTGATATCTACTTTGAAGGTATGAGCTTTAATGATTTCCGTGAGATTATCAGGCATTTAGTGCATGGCATTGTTCATAGGTTATATTACTGCCCTATTAGAACACCATTGAATGTGGGTATTAAAGAACTTAAGACTGATAACGATGTAAAAGACTTTATTAGAGTTGGGTATGAAAACAAATGGTATGTTGATTTGTATGTGGAGCATTTTAACTATGATGTAATGGATTTTATTAATGAAGAAGCAAATGGGGTGTTAAGTAGTGGGTCTAGTGATGAATATGATAGCAGTGAGGAGTGTGAGGAATTTGATGATGTAGATTTTCATACTGAAGGGGATGAAAATGTAGTTATTAAGAACCTTAGCACTAAAGACCCATTTCTAAACAAAATGTGCAGTGACAGTGGTATGTTTGTTGATTATCTTGATCAGACACTCCCTCAAACAGAGTGTGAGGCCTTAGATGACCCTGAGTCTGCTAACATAGACCCAAGCTTTAAAGTTAAAAAAGGTGTTTTATATCCAAAACATGACCCCTCAGTCCCTTGGAATTTAATGAAACCAATTTTAGGGATGAGATATGAACACCCTGAGCAATTGAAGATAGCTTTAGCTAACTATGGAGTTGCAAATGGTTACCAATTATGGTTTGAAAGGAATGATTGGAAGAGTCTGCTAGTATACTGTGGTAGGGATGTGCAGGCAGGTAGGTGTGCTGGTAGGTATAGTAACAAGAAAATAAAGATAAGAAAGAATTTGTTTGGTGACTCACCTAGGCCTGCTAAGACTGCTAGGACTGATGCAAGTACTAGTAAGGGACCTGGTAAGTGTGGTAATGCAAGTACCAGTAAGTCTACTAAGTCTGTTAAGGGTGGCAAGTCTTCTCCTGTGGGTAAGAAAAGTGTGAGTTTTAGCCAACCAATCATGACAAGAAGCAAATCAAAATTGGGAGAGGGTTGTAGCACTGTTGGGGAGGGTGAAAAAGAACATGAACATGCTAAAAGTCAGTCACCTATTTCCAACAATAGATCACCCAAATCACCCAAATCACCTAACTGGACTAGGAAAAAAGTACGTGATGATAGGATAAAGAGGCCAGTGTGTACTTTTAGATTATGGGCTTCATGGATGAGCACTGAACACTCATTCCAAATCAAAACACTCCATTCAGAACACAAATGTTCTAGGAACTACAACCTTGGTTCTCTTGTCACTTACAAGTGGATTGCATACCACTTTTCCAAAGAGATAATCAGTGACCCTTTCATTCCATACATTAAGATGAAGGACCAGATTAGACAGAAGTTTTTAATAGATGTTAGCATTGGTCAATGTAGAAGAGCCAAACAAAGGGCACTGTATAACCATGAGGGTGGACTAATTGAACACTATGGGAGATTATTTGATTATAGACAAGCATTGTTAGACTCCAATCCAGGATCTACTTGCATAGTTGATGTGGAAGAGACTTCTTCTGGGAATACATACTTTAAGAGGTTTTACATCTGTTTTAAGGGAGTGAAAGATGGATGGTTGCAAGGTTGTAGGAGAATCATAGGGCTAGATGGTTGCTTTTTGAAGCACACATGTAGGGGTGAGCTGTTAACAGCAATGGGTAGGGATGCAAACAATCAGATGTATCCCATTGCTTGGGCTGTTGTTAAGGTTGAAAACAAAGAGAACTGGGCTTGGTTCTTGACACTTGTGCATGATGATCTGAACCTGCAAGAAGGAAGAGGATTAACACTGATTTCAGATGCTCAAAAAGTAAGTAACTTTTATTGTTTTATGTGACCACAGTTTGATGATGTAGATTAGTTCATAATATATTCTCTTCTCAATTGTAGGGACTAGTGGATGCTATTGCAGAGTTGATGCCTCATGCTGAACACAGGCACACGAATGCACCAGACATTTGTATGCAAATTTCAAAAAGAAGTACAGTGGTTTAGAACTACAAAGACTCTTTTGGCATGCAGCATGTAGTACAATGGAACAAGTGTTTGATAGGAAGATGGATGATATAAGTTCCATGACAATAAAGCATATGAATATCTGATACGAGAAATCCAAATTCATGGTCTAGAGCTTTTTTCAACTGGATGTGAAGTGTGCTGCTTTTGAGAATGGCTGGTCAGAAAAGTTATCATCAGGGCTATACTCTTACAGAGATCCAAGCCAATAATAACTATGCTTGAGGACATAAGGATTTATATCATGCAGAGGTTGTTAGCCATGAACAAGTTGGCAGTTAAATTGGAAGATGTAATTCACCTCCATCAATTTAGAAAAGACTTAACTTTCAATAGAATGAGCAGAGGTACCATTTTTGACTACCACAGTTTTATTTTCAGTTATTGTTACATTAACTATTGAATAATACTAACTTACATTCTTTTAATTAACAGGCATTGGGAATGTAATTGCAAGCAGTTATGAACAAAAAACATGAA